>JASDQU010029486.1:9436-28979 GCA_032191745.1 Picea mariana | reverse complement strand
TGCTTGATTTAGTCTTCATTGTATATCCAGCCTTTGGAGGCTTATTTTGTATTGTCGGGAGCATTTTGTAGCAGCTCATATCTATTGCTTGCACGGCCATCTGAGATTTATGCCAGATCGGCCATCTATTGTATTGATCTTACATTGCTCATAATAAAAAGGTGAGATCTTTGCTTGTGCTTCTACATCTTGAATATATTGTGATCTCCATGTGTTGATGAATCTTATATGCACTTAATAACTCAATAAATTAGTAGTAGTTAGTGATTCCAAGAAATAATTTGGCTTGGGATCATTACAGGATAAAGATGCTCTTGCATGAAAAGCACATCTTGGAGATACAGTAGACTGGTTGGGTCTGAAAAGGATAATGTTCAAGAAATCGGACAGTGACAGCGACACAGAAGTTAGACATACGTGCAGTGGGAGGATATTTCGAGGGGTTCACCTTGAGAACCTGTTTAATAAAAACTACAGGGAAGAGGGTTTCTATAGTGGAGAAGAGGCAGATCTAACAGACAAAGGACATTCAAAACGCTCTAGGGAAGAGAAAGGAGTAGCTGAAGAACTTCGCCAGAATGAGCCAAAAACCTCAGGAAATGCTCCGAACACTCAAGTAAGTACTATTGACCCTCCTATTGCTTCAACAACGCTAAGTAATCAAAATAGTCAGAACCACCAGAGCCCTTAGAGTACTATTATTATCAGTTCAGCATCTACTCAGAAAAGAACCTTAGGCAGCTCCATGGCAGGTGAGATGAGGCTCCCTATCTTTTAGGGAGATGGATTTGAAGATCCTGAGCAGCATTGGTTTCTGTGCAAGGTCGTATGGAGTATCAAAAATGTTACCGATGAAGCTGTTAAAAGAAACCAGTTCAACACTACACTAAGGATCGCGCATTGAGCTGGTACATGAAGCTTGTCCAAGGACTTGCGTAGCCTAAGCCAATGAATGAGATCAAGAATGCATTGTTTGCCGAGTTTAAAAAAACTAAGTCATAGTCTCAATGTATTACAGAACTAAAGGAGATCAAGTAGAAAGTAGTCGAGCCTGTTTGGGAGTTCTATCAGAGGTTCAAGACTTTAACAAGTCGATTGACTTTTAAGATCCCCGACGAGCAGAACAATGAATGGTCCATCGCTGCCCTTTTACCACACATCAGAGTTCCCCTGATGCAGCAGAAGCATTGGAGATCGCTATGAAGCTTGAATCATCCCCTTTGGGAGAATCCAGCTCAGGTATGAGCTAGATCTTGAGTCAGCTAACTAGTTTTTCCTTGCAGGTTGAAGACATGAAGAAGGATAAAGGAAAATACAAAAGAGAAGACATTTGGTGTGTCAGGTTCATAACAGAAGGCCATGACAAGGAACATTGCCCTTTATTCAATGACTACTTGGCTTCTGGAGCCCCGAGCCCCTTGAAGCAGGTCGCCTTACGTGGTGCGAAGTATGCAGAAATAGACATCGCCCTGGTGAGTGTTATTATATGCAAAAGTATGTTCAGACACCTACAAACTTGTATTGCACATTATGTAAGTCAGTAGGGCATGACGATAGATATTGTAGAGCTTATGACCTCATGTATGAAAGATCAAAAGACATTTACAAAATTCAAGGTGAAGTACAGCAAGAAGGAAACACTACACAGTACAACTCTCCAGGCAGAGGAAACTTCAATCCTCACGGTGGATTCAGAGGACGAGGACAAGGACAAGGTATGGGTCAAGGTCGAGGACAGATAATCTATTATAACTGTGCACAGTTTGGACATCTAGCAAGGGACAGTCAGAACCCTTGTACCACTTGCAGTTATTGCAACTCCTTTGAGCATGTCATTGAGGACTGTCCAGTATTGTTGAATAAGATTCAAGAAAGACGAGGACCTCAGCAGAACCCGCAAATACAGCTAATCAAAGCTTAATCCCGCGAAGCAGATTCTAGAGTCATTATTATCACTTGAGGAGGCACTACTACAAGAGAGGATAGAATTACCCAAGGGAATATCGCAAAATACTCAAGAATTGGGAAAGCTGCAAAGAAGACCCAAACTTTCGATGCAAAGAAAGAAATATAGATCTAATTTGAGGATGCAAGAAAAGAATTCAACACAAATCAAGGTTCTTCATCAAATATGCGACCAGAAATAAGAGAGTATGGAATGCCTCATGCCTTTGATCAGTCGGCTTCACCAAGAGAAGGAAAAGAGGTAAGCAAGCTCATGAAATTTTTACATACTTGTATTAAGTTGATCCAAGAAGAAAGCGTTGTACAAGAGTTACAGAACTTAATCAAACAATATAAGAAAGGAAAGATAGATCCCTTACTGAATAGGGAAGTACACCAAATTGGTAAGAAGAGAAGAACCAATAAAGAATTACACTTGAATGCTCAAATAGGAGAATATGGTATAGATTATGTATTCCTGAACTTAGGGTCGGAGGTCAATGTCATAACAAAGAAAACTTGGGCACTGATGGGAAAACCGAATTTGATCTATTCCCCTATCAGACTTAAGATGGCTAATCAGCAAGTTGTCAGCCCTTTTGGACGACTGGAGAATGTTCATGTGGACATCGACGGAGTAAGAACATTTGCAGATTTTGAGGTAATTGAGATAGTTGATGATAGTTTCCCTTACCCTACGTTGTTAGGAATTGATTGGGCCTTCAATAATTCCATTGTGGTTGACCTGAAGAAAAGACATATGAATTTTGAAAAAGATGGCCTTAGGGTCATTGCACCTTTAGATCTAGATGAAGGTCTGCGATACACAGAGCCCAAAAAAGAAGAAGACCATGCATATGAACTGGAGAACATATACAAATTGATAGCAAGACAACAGGATTATATCAATCCTACAGCTGATGGGAATCTAAGTTGGTGAAGTGACAGTGCCTACTCATCGGATTCAGAAGAAGCACTGGAGAACTGGTAGAACTAGATGTATGAAGTATCTACAAGGAGATGTGCTAGATTAACCAAAGAAGTTCATTGGATCGGCACAACAGTAAGTAACTTACCCACATTTGATGGTCTCAATCAGTTAGAAGCTTTCCTATTAGACTTTGAAGCAAGTTTACCAACACAACAGAGGTTGTTGGCAATGGATGAGGCCTTGAAAGCCACCCCAGCAAGATGGTGGGGGATGCACAAAAGTAATATCACAAACTGGACACAATGTCGTACTCTGATGATAGTGTGATTCTCAGCACAAGTAGAAGGTTGTGAAGTTCTCTACATAGGTCGAAGTTGCCCAAAGACCATGTGCGACATTGCAAAGAGGCATGGAGTGACATTATGCAAGAACAGTAGGTACAAAAATTCATCAACACGCTGGACACGACACTTATCAACTGGTACCTCCACACAGAGTTGCGCCTCATCACTACAGATTAGGAAGGTATGACTCAGAATGTTATAAATACATTCTTGTTTGAAAGTCAGTTTCTATCAGTAGATCAAGCATTACATATTGTCAGACATAAAGTATTTGAGGAGGTCTCTAGCCTTTCCTTAGAATAGGAAGAGGATGAATGGATTGCACCTCTCCAGAAATTGCAAAGATGCTACAACATCAATGTCGATGAAGACGATGATCCGAGGAAGGTGAATATCACCGAAACAGAAGGCCAGAGAGATGTGGAAGGACCAAGAGTTGAGATACCATTTATTGGACAACCGATCCAGATAAAGAAGGTCAACATTGGAATAGAAGAGACACCAAAGTTTGCCAATGTCAGAGACTATTGGGACACTGCTACCATTAACAAGATTACAAAGTTGTTGCACGAATATCAGGACTTGTTTCCAACCAAGTTCATTGATATGAAGGGCATCAAAGGACCTATCGTAGATATGAGAATATCTTTGAAACTGGATGCAAAACTAGTTAAACAGAGACCCTACATATTGAACCAGAAATACAAGGAAAANACAGAATGCTGGAAGCAGGGATTATAGAACCTGTCAAAGAGTCAGAGTGTATCAGCCCTATGGTGGTACAAGACAAGAAGACAGGAGAGATCAGAATCTGTGTGGATCTCAGGAAGTTAAATGATGCTTTTTTACATGACCCTTTCCCTACACCATTCACTGACGAAGTGTTAGACAACGTGGGAGGCCAGGAGGTATATTCTTTTACAGATGGCTTTTCGGGATACCATTAGATCCAAATTGCTAAGGAGGATCACCATAAGACCACATTTTCCACAGAATGGGGGTCTTATCAGTATACAGTAATTCCATTTGGACTAAAGAATGCCCCAACCATATTTTCCAGGGTGGTGGTTGAAGCATTCAAAGAATATTTTCATAAATTTATAGAAGCATATTTTGATGACTGGACTGTGTTTAGTTTGTTGAAAAATCATATTGAATGTCTAAGACTAATGTTGGACAAATGCAGGCAATGTCAAATTTCTTTGAATCTGAAGAAGTGCATCTTCTTCTCACCATTTGGAGTACTATTAGGTCATATTGTATGTAAGCAGGGGTTGTTGGTAGACCCATCTAAAATTGTCGTTATCGTTGATCTACCACCTCCAACATTGGTCAAACAACTACGCACTGCACTGGGACATATGAGATATTACAGGAAGTTCATCAAAGGCTATGCCCAGATTACAGCACCCATGGAAAATCTGTTAAAGAAAGATTGTCAGTTCAGTTGGATAGAAGAATGCCAGAACAACTTCAACACACTGAAACAGAAGATGGTTACTGCGCCCATTCTGGTTTTTCCAGATTGGATCAAGGCATTTCATGTGCATGTTGATGCATCTTCCATTGCATTAAGAGATATGTTATCACAACTTGGAGAAGGAGATATTGATCGCCCATTAGCCTTTTCTAGCAGGAAGCTATCCACAGTCGAAATTAATTACACCACCACAGAAAGAGAAGGATTAGCCATGGTGTATTCGCTGCAAAAATTTCGCCACTACTTGTTGGGAGGACACTCTAAAATGTTGATAGATCACTCTGCACTGAAATACCTGGTCAACAAGCCAGTTTTGGGGGGGAAAATATGCATATGGCTTCTGTTGTTTCAAGAATATGATTTTTAGATCATAGTTAAACCAAGAAGAATGAACAAAGTTTCTAACTACTTGTCAAGGTTGGAACATGGCGAAGAACCCACCAATTTGGAGGATACACTACCAGATGCACAACTACTAGCCATTACCAAGGTTGATGATCACTTCACAGAAATAGTCCAGTTCCTGTCAAAAGGAATGGCACCTAGTGAGTATACAATTCCACAGAAGAAACAGCTAGTAGTGCACGCTGCAGATTTCTCACTTATAGTTGGACATCTATACAAGATGGGACCGGATGAGATCTTGCAAAGATGTGTTATGGAGGAAGAATGACAACTTATCCTTGCAGAAGCTCATGAAGGCATCGCGGGAGGAAATTAAGCAGGTAAAGCAACTACGCAAAAGGTTCTTAGAGTTGGCCTTTGGTGGCCTACCTTACACAGGGATGCTAAAGACTACTCCAGAGCCTGAGACGTATGCCAAAGAGTTGGGAAACCATCCAGAAAAGATGAAATTCCATTAGCACCACAATTGACCCTACAAGCATTTGAGAAATGGGCTATTGACTTCGTTGGACCTATAAACCCACCAGGAAAGTGCACAGGAGCAAGGTACATAATTATTGCGACAGAGTACTTGACCAGATGGGCCAAAGCAAGAGTAGTCAAGGACTGTAGTGCCACTACATTTTCACGCTTCATTGTTTATGAAATCATAACCAGGTTTGGATGCCCTAAGATCCTTCTGAGTGATCAAGGCACACATTTTATCAATAAGACAGTTGAAGCCCTGACTGAGGAGTTTGCAGTACAACATCAGAAGAGCACACCATACCATCCATAGGCAAATGGGATAGTTGAATCATTTAACAAGATATTGGAGACAACATTGACGAAGGTTTGCAGTGTGAACAGGGATGACTGGGATTTAAGAGTACCTGCAGTACTATGGGCCTATAGAACCACTTGCACGAAGCTGACCATGTAGACCCCTTTTAAGCTAGTTTATGGCCTTGAAGATGTTGTCCCAATGGAATATTTGGTGCCAAGTCTAAGGATCGATGCTTTTATAGGTATGGATGATGACAGTGCTATTCGTGAGCGGCTCACACAGTTGGTTGAGTTAGAAGAAGACAGATTTATTGTAGGATTCCACCATCAGGTTCAGAAGAAAAGAGAGAAGGCCTATCATGACAGGCACATCAAGAAGAAGGCATTCAAGCAAGGTGATTTAGTACTGATGTATGACAGTAAGTTTATAAAACACCCAGGGAAGTTCAAAATGCATTGGCTCGGACCTTTTGAGATCACCTATGTTACAGAAGGGGGAGTTGCGCAGCTGAAGACATTGAAAGGAGAATGGAAGGAAGGATTGGTGAATGGGAGTCGGCTGAAGTTGTACTATGATAACAAGCTGCCTCGCAACTCTTAGTAGAAGCAAGAAGGAAAAGGGTCTAGGTACCAGGTGCAGTTGGAAATGGGTACCAGACATAGAAAAGACAGTATGCACAATGCGGGAGAGGAGGCATAGATCAGAAAGTAAAGGTTGCACTGTGCAGTCTAAAGACGAAGAAAAACAGAGGAATCAGACCTAAAGTGCCTCAGGATGAGTCACAGGTGAATGTTGGGGGCCTGTTGGCCCTTGGGTATGGAAACGAGCAAATTTCAAGGAAGAAAAGGTCAAACATGAACTACGCGAGAGACACAGTGACTGATACTAGGTCGAAGTGAGAAAAAGAGAAGAAAATATGGAGTGAAGTCTGAGAAAGCAAGCCATTGGACGAGGAGATCAGGGATGACAGATCAGCAAGGAAGAAGGATCGTGGACAACTCAAAAAGCAGGAAAAGCCACTATGGGATGCTTTGGAGCACTGCCCGGGAAGGAAGGGAATCCAGGCTGGTGAAGCCTGAAAAATGTGGGTCAAGTTGACCTAGGGTTTTAGATACCTAGGGTTTTAGCATCTAGGGTTTTGACACCTAGGTTTCGACCTAAGGCTATCAATGAGTGATTGTAATGTATAAATAGAGGTCTAAAGGATCTAAGTTGGGTTGGTACTTTTGGGCTGGTTAGATAGTATTGTTATCATTGCTGAGTCGATTGAGAGAGGAGAATTGTGAGAGAGAGAAGTGTTGATTACGAGAGCCTTCTAAATTGTAATATATTCAACTGGATGCGAAGATAAAACCTACAGCTGGGTGTGCAGGGAGAGGAGAGATTGAGAGAAGAAGAGAGAAGAACTGCTAGCTAAGAGCGTAGATAAGAACTGTATGCTTTACCCTAATATAATATAGCACAGTTCTATGGACGTAGCCCTAGGGAGAGGGTGAACCACGTATATTTTGTGTTGTGTGTGATTGGTATCTTGTATTTGTCATTGATATACTGTGATTGCATTACTGATTTAGATCTAATAAGTAGATGTCCATAGTAGATCTGAGTTGAAAAGTGATAGATGCATGTTATGTTGATGTTGTATGAGATCCACTTGATATTCCCTTTGGTTGTAGACATCTATGTCCTACAACCCCCTCATAGCTGCTTCGGGTGAGACTGCATCTGCTTCACAAGTGTTTCCAAAAGGGCCAATAGCTAGGGCTTGTTGGTACGCTCTTGGAGATGAAACATGGGTCTGCCCCTATGCAAACACCTTCAATTGTTGATAATATACATGAAACAAAACGTTGGACTGCCACTGCTTCATCATATCGTTGGTTTACCACAAGGTAGAAAACCTAGTGACCAACGGCTCTGAAGGTTCGATCTCTAGAAAGGTGGCTCTTTCAGGATTTTTCCAAGCGACAAATGCGATCAAAACGATCATCCAAATAAAGTGGAATTCGTATCCCAAATCCTGAGCTTCGCAGTAATCTTTCTCTAGTTCATTGACAAGGTAACTTACCCCATTCATCTGCATGTCCTCCACACATTTTCCTGTGAGGTCCACCACGAACCTAGTGACCTGTGTGGGGTGGTTCTTCCTTACGAGCTTGCTAGCTATGAGTTGGCAAGCGAGGTGCATTTCACCATCCTGTATAGAGGATACCTTGTAGCCTCGCTTTCCTTTTTTGACTTCGTTGTAAGCTTCCTTGATGCATTGTGCCAGAGAGTGTTTTGAGGCCTTCCCTAGATAAAACTATTGAGGGTCGGGTCCCTTCATGCTTAATCCTGTAATTTGGTGGATCAACATCGGATCCACAGTAATCCTTCGGTCAAGCCACATGTATCCACCATGATAGCACGACATGAGGAGTTCAACACAAGCGTTAACCTCCTGGTGTCGACCAAAATAGGGAATCTCCATCACATTCAGCACAGTGGACTATGCCAATCTCTTAATCCATGGTTGGGAGACGAGGCAAGGCTTTTTCCCAGTTGAATTCGTCAAGTAGCTGTGGGGTTCTAGCATAGCATAGTTCTTTCTGTCACCTAGATTGAAGTCATTGTTCTTTAGCAGCAGGATCTATCCCAACTAACTTTTGACTACGTGTATTCCCTTCGAAATGTATGTGATGAATAGGGTGTACTCATAGTTTCAGGGTATGTTGTCGCAGTTAACCGCACCAGCCAAAGGCGGGATATATTCTAGTAGGATTGACGGGATCTGTTTCGCATTAGCCAGATCGCCACGATTCTTACTTCGATGCTCAGTCGTGGGGTTGACATGGCCAAAACGACGTCTAGTCAAAGGGGAACCCTTCAGTCCCCTAGTTGATGATGCCTAGACACCTTCATATAACTGTTTGTCGTCCATTATCTTCTTGAGGACTTCCTTGATAGACTTCTCTAATTCATTAGGTTCGTTCGACATTCTCACTTTTAACAGACAGGTCGGGGTAGACGAACAGACAAGTGGAGTAGACAAACAGATGGCGAGGTCTAGCTTCTGATAACATAGCTCGACACATAATCAATTCTCTTCTTGACTCAGATAATCACGGGTAGAAAAAAGTGGTCCTGACACAACAATCGATGAGTTAAATAAGCGAGGCACAGTAACGGATTCTTCCAACGGCCAGGAATTCTTCCATCAATGCAAATCTATCATTTATGGTGTAATCTCAATGCCCCAAAAGTAGCCCACCAGCCCATAAATGCATTTTCTAATCGTTCTGGAGTGTTGTTCTAACAGTCGGGGTGCCTCCAACGATCATATAGCTTCGCCAAGGCAAAGTCCCATTATGCGTGGTCCTATTGTTCTAGTGAGGCTCAAATCCTGTGAACCTGCCTTCCACGAGGTTCCAGTCTGTGAAGTCTTCCATTTGTTCTTTGTAGCTTCCTGTAGCTTTTCCAAGTTAGATTTTTTTTATTGAGATTCCATGCCTTCTTTCCTATGATCTTAGTCTCTCTAACTCTTTCTGGAATCCTCTTTCCATTCCTATTCTTATCTTCTCCTAGAGTAGTGACTTTGTACTGTTGATGTTCCCTCAAAGGGTTTGAAGTTAATATCTCTTCTCTTAATACATCCTGGGTGGTTATACTTATTTCTTGAATGGATAGGTCCTTCAAACCTTCTTGCATTCTTTCAACCTTGATAGCTAATTCTCTTGCCTTATGTTCCTCCTATGTTGTTACTTTCTTTTGTTGCTTCGACTTATCCTCTCATTCTTCTATTAGTTGGTCTATTTTCTAGCTATGAAATCCCTTAGTTCTTGCTTTTTCTTTTCTGTAGCTTCTTCCTCTACTTTCCTTCTGATCTGATCCTTCTCAATCCAAGGCTTACCTAATAAAAGTGGGAAAGGGTTGATGTTCTCAACAAACTTAATGACTTCAAATTCTTTTTCAATCGATGTTCCATGAATAATAACAGGTGCATTAGTAACTCTTCCACATAGGGTTATCATCGTTCCTTTAAACAAGCCTATCCTTCCCAATGAAGGTACCATAGTAGTCTTTCCCAAAATTTCCCAAGTTTCTTTTGTCATAATATTCACTTGTGTTTCTTCATCCAAGACATAGTCTATGTTGAAGTCTTCTATTCTTGTACTTATGTGTTGTTTTACTTTTAGGATCTCTGGTAAGCTGACATCTTTGTGAACATCCATCGTTTCTTTCAACTATAATAACATAGTCTGACCTTGCTCTAATTCTTTCTCTTTATGACTCTTTAACATGCCCTTAGTCTCTTGAATTTCTTCATACTTTTCTTGTCTCATGTTCATCCTTTCAACTTTAGCAATCATCCTTAAACAATCCTCAACCTCGTGACTAACAATATTACAACAAAGACAAATAGGACCTGTACCAGGGCATTCCTTAGCAAGATGTCCCAATCTTATGCAATTATAGCACAATGTCAATCCTCTTTTTCTTTTATATGTTCCCCAACCTCTTTTGTACTACGCACTAGGATCACAGTGTTGGACCTGCAATCTGCAAAAATTCTTTCTAGGTTCCCGCATCCACTTATTAGTCCAAAAATTCTTTCTATGCATAGGAATAACATATATTTCTTTATTTCTATTAAATTTATTCAGATCAACTCTTTCTTGCAGCTGCGCCCTAGTCTTCGGACTAGGACAAAATCTATTAAACATACTTAAATTCATGCTTCGAAACAAAACATTTCACTTATCTTACTCTTATCAAAGCACAAATCTTTACCTCTTTTAAGATCTTACCTCTTTTCTTCAGATTAGATTTGTCTCTTAGCACAAAGCTTCACAAGTAAGTAGAGTATTGCGCACTACAGCAACAGATCTACGCACAGAGCTTCTCTTTTCTTCAGTTCCCAGCAATCACAGTTTCAGGTCCCGGCAACGAAACCATTTATTGACACAAGGGCAGACCCAGGGTTCAACGCTTCAACAACATACCAACAAAACCCCGACTACCGGCCTTTCGGCAACAACTACAAATCAGGCAAGGTCTCACCTGAGGTAGAAGTAGGGGGGGTTACATGACGCAGGTGTCTATAACCGAGCTGGGACACAAATATCTGATAATAACACTTCGCAGAGTACTCTATTAACACTTAGGAGATGAGATGCATTAGTTCGTTAGTTTTATTAACATCACATAACATACCCAATCTAGAATGCCATAGTAACAGTCAATGATTGCATACCCTGAGCACTTAGAATTATAAGTTAGATCTAGCATCCATTCATCCTTAACACAAGTAAATCACTAAGCAACAACATATCCATTTGTCATACATAATAATCAAGGCACTAAGCAAATAAATGACATAAATAACACAACACAAGCACACCAAAGACACGAGATATACGTGGTTCACCCCAGAGTGCGGATACGTCCACCAACTGCTTCGTCTTCTTTATTATTCATCCAGATCTTACATTCATCTGCTCCCTTGATCTAAGCCACGGGGCCAAGCTTCGCATAGGACAGGAGATCTATGCACTGAGCACCATATCCTCCTTCCAAACTAGTTCTAAGCATAGAGCCAACTTATCTCTCGAGCACAGAGCCTTAGCACATACACATTATGTTGCACAAAGCAACTCAAAATTGCTTGCACTTAGCAACTTCCCACTACTTTGCTTCTTCTACAATACATTCTTACTTATTTATACTTTTCCAATCCCTTACAATAAGGCCTAATCATGGGTAAACCCCATGGGCCGACATCCCATAACCCATTACAAAAACCCTAAATAACCCCTTGATGGGTCCACATAGACCGCAAAATAAGTGAGATCCACAATCTCAGCTCTGCTTGGGCGCACTATCTTTGACCAGCCTATCAAAGTCCAAAAATGGTCCAAACCTAACCAAGTTTTCCTCAAAACTTGGTCGAGGACCAACACCAGTAGTCTCCAATGCTTTCCATTTTAGGGTTTTATTCTGTCCCAATGTTAACTTCCTTGACCTTAATTGGTGCAACAAATTCCTCTAACTTCAGAGATGGAACTTGCACCTCTCGTTCACCTTCAAACTCTATTATCTGAATGTTTCATGGATCATCTTCATCTGGTGCTTCCTCTGCGACATGATAACATGAGAGTAAGTCTTTGATTTCATGTCTTCTGCTATTAATGTTCTGTTATAATTTCCACCTCAAGTTCCTAAAAAAATATCATTCCTTGTATCAGCTTCAGGGTTGAATCAATATTGGGGCTATCATGCTCAAATGAGAAAGTTACCACAAAATTTTGTTGTAATGTTGTCCATTCTATAGTGCCTCTGTGCATCTCCTGGTCTATATACCAGCTCCTTGGCATCCCTTCCAATCTATGAACAAAGTAATGAAGCCATTCTTTTGGTGGTGTCAACCTCCATTGTCTTCTACATTTATCTAGGTTCTCAACTGACCTTCCTTGTTCATCATACTTCCACAATGTATTGCTCCCCTGTTATGCACCAAATCTAATGCGCAGTAACCTTTTACACCAATACCAGTCTTGAACTATTTCCTTATGCATGCCCCACCATCTTGTAAGTGTTTCCTTGAGTGAAATATCCAGGGCTAACAAACTCTAATTTTCCAAAACATCTTCCTCATAATTTGTCAAGAATTCTTCTAGTTAGTTCAAACCATGAAAACTGGGAGGTTCCCTTATCTTTGTACCCACCCACCTTACTGCGCAGTCTATTCTTGTGCACCTCCTTGTGGAGACTTCATGTAATCTTTGTTGCCAGTTCTCCAGGCCTGTGTCTAAGTTTGAGGTACATGATGTAATGCTTCTCCAGCTGAGTACCCCATCTACAGTTTAGTTGACATAATCTTCTTCTCGTGAAGTAGTCCTATATAGCCAATTGATTTCTTCCAAGTCCAAACATGTTGCCTCTACAAACCTTTCTCCTTCTGAGGGATCTAGTGGAGAAATTACTTAGTACTCAACTCATTCAAAAGTCATTTTCCATGTCTCTAGGTTAATCACAACCTAGTTATCAAATTCCCAATCCAGTCCTAGTAATGCTGGGTAGGGTGTTGTGCCATCTACTATTTATGTAACCTCAAAATCTGCCATAGTGCGCACTCCATCCAAGTCTATTGTCACACCGTTAAGTCTTTCAATTGGAAGCACTATATGTTGATTCACCAATTTCAACTGGATATGTGAATATCCTAATGTGGGTTCCCCCGTACACTTTCATGTATTCTTAGGTAAAACATTTACTTCAGAGCCTAAATCATTTCAAGTTTTACTTATACATCTAGCAGTTACATTTCTTCTATATTATTATAATCATTTAGCACATTAGTTGCATAAATAAGAACACTAAAAGATAGGAAATCATAGAAACAATAGAGACACACAGATTAAATTTGGAAACCCTCATGGGGAAGAAAACCCAGCAAAAATTCTTCAATATAAATAGACCAAATACCAAACGTAAGATCCTCCTATACTCCTTCACTAGTAAGAGTAGCACACCACTTGACCAAGAAATACCAAGAGATAGACCAAAAATCGTCCTTAACGTCACCCCCAGTTGTAGCAGCTTGTCCTCCATGACTTGCACACTGCAGAGCTAGGTGTGTGTGTCCAAATGAGGCATTGGCCTCTCTTATAAATAATGGTCTAGCCAACCTATAATTAGGTCTAGGACAACCTGTCACTTTACCCTCTTAATTTACAATTAACTGTCAAGGAACAATAGGGCCATATTTTACTAAGGCACAATAGGGCCTAATTAAATATAATATAATAATAATATTCAACTATTTCTCAGGTAGAAAATTCTTTGAAGTTACAATATTTCAACACTCCCCCTTAACAAGAAGGGTATTATACTAAAAACATTTATAACAACTGACTGGACTCAATACATCATCAAGAGGAGGGGACATAGTCATCAACATTGGGAACATTGTCAATCATATCTATAGGTCATCAGAAGTTTTTCTCATCATTAAAATCAATAGAAACTAAACATCATCATCATCTACAGCGCGAAGATGAAGTAACATCATCATCATCAACAGCATGAAGATGGAACATCAACATCATCAACAACATGAAGCTGGAATAACATCATCATCATTAACAACATGAAGCTGGAAGATCAACATAAACAAAATGAAGCTGGAACAACATCATCAACAATATCAAGTTGGAACATGAACATCAACATGAAGCTAGAACGTGAACATTAGCATGAAGTTGGAACAACATCATCAACAACACGAAGCTGGAACAACGTCATCAACAAGATGAAGTTGGAACATCAACATATATATGTGGCAACAGAATGAGGTAGGTGCATCAACAAAAACATCTATGGTACTCTATTAGACCATCCTTATCGTACCTTCAGGATCTTCCTAGGAATCATAAGATTCCCTATCATATAGAATCCTAATTAAGCTACCATGTGGTACTCCGACAGGCTGTCCTTACCAAAACTTCGGGATCTGCCAGGAATCATAAGATTCCCAAGGATATAAAATCGTAACTCATCTACCACTACTAACTATAGCTAGCATATACATGCACATGTACTCTGATAGACCATCCTTATCAGACCTTCAGGATCTGCCCAGGGATGATCAGTTCCCTAGGATATAAAATCCTAGCTGAGCTACCTGTTGTTGGTCAAGACACCACAGTATCATCAATATCACTCCCCCTTTCGAGGGAGGTCCTTTTAGATAATACCAATCTTTTCTCGAACGTATTCAAAATTCAAATGACATAGAGGCTTAGTCAACACATCTACAACCTACTCATCTGTGCCAACATATTGGAGCTTTATAACTCCCCTCTGTACCATATCACGAATGTAGTGGTAACAGATCTCTATGTGCTTTGACTTATCATGGAACATTGGGTTCTCCATCATCTTTATACAACTCTATTTATCACATAGAATCTTAGTGTCTTCCATCTCTAGATCGAACAGACCTCTCAACAACTTCTGAAGCCATATGGCTTTATAATTGGCGGAACATGCTGCAATGTACTCTGCTTTTTTCATGCTGAGAGAAATACTAGATTGCTTCCTTCTTTTCCATGAAGTCATGGCTGACCCCAAACTGAAACAACATCCTGAAGTTCTCTTTTTGTCTAAAGCACTTCTATCCCAATCTGAATCCGTATAACCATATAGTCTGAAGTCGTGATCTCCAATATAACAGAGACCATAATCCAATGTACCCTTAAGGTATATCATCACATGCTTTCTAGATACAAGGTGAAAATGTATGGGCTCCACCAGATACTGGCTCAAGGTGTTCACAAAAAAGCATATATTTGGCCTGGTATTCGTCAGATACATCAACGAACCAATAATCTGTCTTTATAGAGTATCAGCCAATAACTTCAGATTCATCTCCATAGGGGTGGACATGGTTCTTTATTCCATCATGTAAAATCTCTTTATAATTTCCACATCATACTTTCCTTGACTAAGAAAAATATCTTATGGGCTCTACCATACTTCAATATCTAATAAATAGTGCATCGGGCCTAGGTCATTCATTTCAAATTCAAGTGGAAAAAAATTTCTTACAATTTGTGATGATATTTTCTTCATCCGTCAAGAATAAGCCATCCACATATAGATGCAATATAATTGGTCGATCATTCTCAATCTTGAAGTAAAGGTTGGGATCAACTTTACTCTTGGTAAATCCCAAGATCATTAGAAAAAATATTAATCCTACCATACCAAGCTCTTGGAGCTTACTTCAACTTGCAGACATGAGTCTTCATGTCCTATACTTTGAAACCAAATTTTCACATCACATTGTACCAAGCTAGTACACATGATTAGTTGCAACTTAATCTGCACAATCATGTGCTAGTTATATGTGATTTCTACAAATCACTATCTATCTCACTGCATGAGAGTATGTTCTCTACTCTCTCTGCAATTGTTCCTCTCGGACTGGGACTCTGCACCTGCAACTTCTCTTAAGATGAGAATGACTGATCCATTCCCACTGTGGTTGTTGAACTCTGAGAGTAACTCCTCTACTCTATCACGAAAACAAATTCATCTAAAACTGAGAGTGGCACAATAAGTTACACTGAGGGTAGCTTATCCTATTTCTCTAGAGGTAACTCAATCTTCTATTGTATTCATGTCTCCATGGCCCAAATCATGTACTACACCAACTGACACTGGAGATAACTCAATCTCAAATATAGGGATTTTCATACCTGCTCCCTCTAAATCTCATGTTGTGTCAACTTATTTTAATGAATCATGTTTGTTCTATATATACTTCTTCTGATTACTGGAGCAAGTGTCTCGTCATAGTCTTCTCCCTCTTGCTGGGAGAATCCTCTAGACACCAATTAGGAATTTTACATATTTATACTATTATCTACAACATGCTTGATATGTTAGATCAATCTTGGAAGTCACCACTAACTTCCCTTATGTTCTTAAGGAAAAATCCATATCCAAGTCCTTCTGACTGGCTTCCTCTTATGTCATTGAAACAAGGAAATACTCTCAGGAGATTTCATGTCTCCTAGATGATCCAGATTATTTTGAGAACGACATGAAGGAAGAAATATAACCAAGATATAACAATGAAATACATAAAAATATAGAAGAGAACACATAAATACAGTGAAAGCCAACTTCTATTTCTGAATAAGATAGAAAAACAATGTAGAACACAAACTGGAAAAATGGGGTAGCTTATCTCTAAAAAGAAAGAGATGTTGGCTACGCTTCATTCACAAGAAGATTTACATCACACTCCATTGCATGCTTAAAGGGCCTCCTTCACCTCAATTATATATGAGAGAGTGAGAGGAGAACAATTCTCATGATGCATGTGGGATAAATTGGACTAAGTTTATAAAATGTCATAGGCATGTAAAATGCTAGTACTTCCCTGGCGGTCAACCATCCCAGTACTACTCTAGCCAGAGCGCACTTAACTGTGGAGTTCTAATGGGATCTGGTGCATTAATGCTATGTTGTAGGGATGTACATAAACCATTACATGATGTCTGTGATTAACAAATGAAGATGACATTACATTCCATTCCCCATCAAAAGGGTGAATGTCATGGTTTATCAAAACCACTGGCTCAAAATGGTGATTCAGTGGAAAAGGTGGTTGGCCATCGAGATCCATCTGGATCATTCCTCCCCCCTTAGGAAGTAATGGTCCCCATTGCATCAAGTTCCCTTTGGAGACGGGGAGACTTCTGCTAAATCTGAAGCTTGGTGTGTTTCTATCCTTGTTGAAGAAGATGTCTTGATTAGCTTGTTGAAGGATGTCATGAACCTGTTGCTGGAGGGGTTGAATCCATTCAACCAATCTAGTTGCATGATCTACCTAAGTGTGGGAGGACTCTGTCAGTGAATATGCAACATGAATAGTATGAAGGGTTCTATTATAACCTTGATTGATTAGGCAATGTGGAGGCACCCCCGTAGGTGCAACAAGAAAATATTGGTACTCTTCTACAATCTTGTCAATCTGCTTCTATTGGATAGAAAGGTCTTGGGTTGAGGCTGCAGTGGTTGCAATGTCCTTCTATTCACCTTCTGATCAGATCGTGAAGAGGATAAACTTTGCAGTATGAGAGATTACTTTATGGCATTGTTTTGGTGGGACAATAGTTGAAACTACCTTTGGTATCCTGTATAGTTGACCCCCCATAGTAACAATGATGCTACGAGGTCGAGACTCATAAATAGCATGATGTCCACATGTATGGTTGGCCTAATAGAACATCACGGACTTGCAGTGGAGCAACATCACATAATACCTCATCCTTGAAGGGCTTGATGCTGTAGGATAGGAGACATTGTTGGCTGACATGAAGATCTTGACCCTCGTGAAGCCACCCGATCTTGTATGGTTGTGGGTGTGATGTTGTTGGAAAATCCAACTACTTGACAACCTCTGCTTAGATGATGTTCTTTTGGCTTCCACTATCAACAATAAAATGAAGTGGGGTCCCCTTCACCCACATCTGTGAACGGAAGAGTCACTCCCCCTCCTCAGGATCCTCTTCTAGTTGGATTGTTGTAGTTGTGACAGTGGGTTCTGCATCAATGATCTATCTCCTTTTATTATTTTCTAAATCAGGGTCCAAGTTGAGGTTCAACTCTTTGTCTTTGAGCTCGACCACCAATGACTATATTGAGCGACATTCATCAGTGTTGTCCCAAGGGCTACTGTGGAACTCACACCACCTTCCAGTGTCTTTCTTAGACTTCTTGTTACCCTTCTTTGCATGCATCTGGGATTGACTCTCTTAAGTTTGGCCTTCCTTGTTCTGTCCATGCTTCTCCCACTTACTCTGCTGCTTGAATTTCTACTCAATTTTGACTGCGTATCCGTTAGCACTCTGTAATTTTCCCAAGGCTGTGGGGGCAGTCACAGAGGCAACATCAAAACCACTTCGAGTCTTGGATCTATCCCTCCAATAATCAGAGAGGGATATCTCTGTCTGATATAACTTTGTTAGAAGAGGATATTAGGCTACTATGAGGAACAGGGTTAAGTTCTTGGAGTTTTCTGGTTGAGACAGCAAAAGAAAACCATTGGGCTATGGGGTCTGTGACAAGTTTGAAATTAAACACAGGTCTATAAGCTATTTCCACAGGGAAAGGTAATGAAGACGTTGGATCCTTTAGAAATAAAGTGATGTAAAAGAGGAACAGACGAGATAATCAACTACAACAAAAAAGCATTCAAGAATTTCTTCATTGTAGTATCAGAGGAAAACATTAAGATTCTCAAAAGCACTGCACAGAGTATCAGGGATAAATTATGTGTTAAATCTCCTTTTGAAAATTAGAAAGAGAGAAACATAATGAAGACTGATTAGAATCACATTCAATGAAGAAAGAAAAACTTCATCGTCAACATACAGGAATCCTGTGAAAAAGTCCCTTTGTATTCTTGGTGAATCAGAAAAATACCATAGAGAAAAGCCTTCTGGGTGCAAGAATCAACAACCTTTTACATTAAAATCCTCTGAATAAATAGGGGAGATCCCCCAAAAAGTTGTGTGATTCAGATTTAACTGACTCGGCCAAAAATAGCCACAAATCCCCCAAAATCTGGAACTGTCCGCCATGAAAGACGGGCCTAATTTCTGCAAAAAAGGGGTCCGAATAGACATCTGTTTCTATTCAACGCTGCCACCTAGGGAAAAAATGAAAGAGGTTATTGTATATGGGTATGTTATGGACAAAAACCTCCCTCGATTTTTCCAAATTCGCCTCGATATGGTTGTAACATCTCCCGCAAAATCTGGAATATAACGAAAAAATGAAAATATGGAAAAAGGGCCTCGAAGATGGCTTCGATTCTCCATACTCATGGAACCTGTGAAAACACTGAGAGAGGTTTTTGTTCTTCATCCCGTTACAGAGAAACACCTCTCTCAGTTTTTCAAAATTTTATTTATTCTGCCCAGAATTCGTTTTGAAAGAAGACGTACTGAACAGGCAAAAATGGGCGATTTTTTGAAAAAAATGGGAAAAGTGTTTTTTTTCTTTTCGGGAGGCGGTATTCTGGAACCCCCCTGAGGTGGTAAGAGGTTTTAGGGGGGGGGGGTCCGCTGGCTTGTGTGGAGGACACCTATCCAAGGGTGGTTTAATAAAAACAACCA
>JASDQU010029484.1:0-15403 GCA_032191745.1 Picea mariana | reverse complement strand
TTTGGGAGCCACACACTTAACCTCAAACCAAGGTCGATGAAGCTCATAATCAACCTCTACAAAGGAAAACCTTATCGATCTTTGATTCCTACTAGAGACATTTGATTTAATTTACCTAGTTGTGATTTTTAGATGTACCAAGACATTAAATACATTTCCTTTCATTATCTATTCTAGCCATTAGCACTCCACCAACACACCTCTTTCGTTACTCGTCATCTACTTGCAGATACATAGAATTTCCTTTGTGCATTTGAAACCACACAAACACAAGCACTATCATTCTCCATTTTTCCTCCATCATTCTCTACACCCTAGAAGCTCTTTGAAACCATAGATACCCTCCCACAGCATCAATGACCATTTTATCCCATGGGAGGCCATCATCATGACTCAATCCATGCTCATCTGCAATGACAACAAGAATATCGACACTAAATCACTTTTTTATATGGAAACAACACTATGGAAGGTGACTCACACACTCCCATGGGTTCAAACTTGAAATCAACTCCTGGAAATAAAGTTGTTGCTCAAATGGATGCCAAATATTCCCTTATTTCACTTTTGAGACACATCTTGAGGCCATATATATCCATCTAGAAGGCCCTATTTATGTCTTCCTTGCAATCTCGCCTCTTCCATGCATCAATGTTGCCGCTGTAGACCATTTCTAGTTTGGATTAGATCCATCCTCTAGGTGGCCTACAAAGGAAATATATACTCAGGATTCATGCTCAATATATCTTCGAAAATATCCTTGTGAAATCACATTCTCCTTATGGAAATTTGGAGCAATACAATTAAGAAATGGAATCTATGCCCGAACTCGCACTCATAGATGTATATCAATAGGTAGTATAACGTGTCCACCAACGTTGCACCTTTTCCTGCTTCTTGATCTCCTTCATTGCCTGACCATTTGTTTCTAGCATCAAATGCATATTCATATTTTAAAATCCCAAAACACAAATCTACCCTTAGATATACAATAGATTCATTCAATATGTATGATCTCAATGGATCTGGGCACTCAACCAAAAAAATCTCCCTCCACTTATAGATTTATTTGGATCAAGTTGATCCTCTGAGAGCTTTTATCCATCAATGTTTTCATATACATATTCATGCACCAAATCACATTTTCACCAATAGGCTCCCATATTTTAAATCTAGGCATTTAATCAACAAATCTACCTTTTCCACTTCGTCTTATAATCAAACGATCTAGGGTTTTCTCATGAGAGATTTATCACCATCCCACTCATGGATCTTGACATCATCAGTCCACTCTCCTTGGAGAGTCCAGGTCAACTTGGATCTGATACTGCATGTAAGTTTTAAAATGCGAGAGAAATAAAAATTATGAGAACATATAAACAAAACATAAATCATAATACATTATTTATCYTGGAAAACCAAAACTGGGAAAAACCAGCTAATAGATCTATTAGTCCCTTGGTCGAAGCCGACCAATCCAATCACCCTCATATCCCTGACCAAGTGAGCCTTCACTGCTCATGTCCTGGAACATTACAATGGAGTCTCCTAAGCCTATTTAAAGGCTTCATTACATGAAATACCACGGGATCCATACCACAGGTCACCAATACAATGTGCCTGAAACTGTTAATTTTGACCTAACAACTTTGAATCTTTTACCGAGTAAGGTTTAACCTAATAGTTCAATCCTTTTCCGAGGAGGATGAGGAACTAATACTAAATCAAACCTAGAATTTTCTCTATCATGTGTGGACCCACGACGCACCCCATGGAATTCACCAATATCAATGTAGCTAACATGGTGACCCAACATAAACTCCACCCATAATTTCCCAATGAAATATAGAGGTTCCTTCATATTTTTGTAGGGAGGTTTTTCAAACATTATAAACCACCTATCCAACCAATTATCCTTAAATTATTGGTGGATGCAAAAATCCATACAAACTCATCTCTTTATGACTGGTGGTTGTAGTCTGGTGCTAGGATCAATGAATAGTGACATCAATTCTGGTTTTATAATGTTCACGTCTTTCACCTGGTTTTTTCCTATGTCATTCATGTAATATACAAACATCCTAGCCCTGTAATAAATAATATTTGTTAATTTTCCTTGGGCACTTACAATGGACGATTCAATGGTGTCCAACGAAGTATCTAGTTACAATTGGGTGGGATCTCTAGTACTCCGTAAGTATTTGAAAATAAATCTAGGACATCTCAACTCTTCATCAATTTGTGTGTATACATTTTTTTGTTGTGGGTTTGGTGTTCCTTCCTATGGTTGTGTTGGGTTTGGCTTTCTCTAGGTTCTTGTTAATTATTTTGTTCAAATTTAATAATAGAATTTGTATAAATTAGGTTCATTTTTTAAATTAACTTAGAAAATTATTAAAAAAATGAAATCAAATAGTTTAGTAAATTTTAAAAAAGCATGAAATTGCATGTGAATAAACACTTGGAATACCTCAAAGATGATGTATGAATCATGTGGACACTTCATCAACAAATCCCAAGGTGTCAATTTGCTCAATGACCTCTCAAACGAACGATGCAGTTATTGGAATGGAAAAAAAAGAGTTGCAAATCCTTTTAATTGAGCCCATCAAGAACACACATGCATTCCTAGATAACAAGTGTGTTCTTAGGAATGTGTACATATTCTTAAGATTTCATGCATGTTCTTGATAAGGAGTCGATGTTGCATCTTGGGTGGCAGTTCGAGGTTTTCTGAACCTATCACATCAAGAACACATGTGCATTCTTACTCAGGTGTGGTCAAGCTCACGCTATTTCCACTTTCTTTTTCCATCAACTTCATGTGAATGCCCATAGGTTTTTTTTTTCAAGTGTAAAATTTTATTACCTCATCTTCTCGAAAACAAATAATATGGTGCATTTAAGTATATATTGAGAAATACACACTAAATAAAATAATTGGTTATGATAAGACCCTCAAACCTCATCTTAGCACTTGAACATGTATTTTCAATGGTTCATGTAGTTTCAAGGGTTCAACGACATTATTCATTAAAAAAAATTAATATGAAAAAATAATGGAGCAAAAGAACTTCTTGTTATTCACAACCATGTAAATTTGTCTCAAGCAACTATGTCATTTAAGTACTATACTAGCATCTTAACACAAACATATGCATTATATTTTAGAGGAAAAATAATAGAACATTATTATAAGAACACAATTTTTTTGATCTAAAATCGTTTCCATAAATAAAAATTATATATTTCAAAAACTAATTCAACTTCGTGTTTCATTTTTTACATCATACAATTTCTATTAAAATTAAAATGTACATGCATTTTTAGTAATTTCTTCTCATCAACATATTGTAATTTTTCTAAATTTTTATTACAATTAACATATTACGAAAGAAAAATTAAATTGCACCAACCTCTAACTCATAGTAATAAGCAGAAAAAATAATAAACCATTTGAAAATAAACTCACACAATTAATTCAATTACCAAATATGGTGTATCACTTCCAATTACATTAATTCATATTCTTATACACCCATTCCTAAAACACAATGTCTCCAAATGTCAATCCCCTTCTTATTAAAGAGAACCCAAAAATTAAATTGCACTAACCTCTAACTCATAGTAATAAGTATGAAAAATGATTAACTATTTGAAAAGAAATAGCTACAAAGCATCTAGTCCTTGCTTGATTTCCAAAAGTAGAAACATCAAACTAAATTCATTAATATTTTTTAAAAGTCATCGAGTTCGATTCAAATTTAACTACGTGTTATTATTGATGTCCCTTATAAACAATTTGGAGTTTTCTCTATGTGCATGTTGTCTTTGGGAATTTTGAGCTTCCATTGTGGATTCACTTTGCACCATGTGCATGTGTGTGAATTTGGTAGATAGGAAGGGCGTTAGAAAAGAGATGGTACCCCCATCCTATCAAAACACTAATCACCCACTAAAAATACTCCTTTGTAGGTAGATGCCCATCATCCAGTGTCGTCATTGGAGAGAACGAAAGTAGTAGGAAAAAAACAAATAGTATCACATAAAGCTTAAGCGACAACAGAGATTCCATTGACGTTGACGAAGTGAAGTGAAATGAATGTAAGGGATACGTCACTTCCTTCTTCCTTCTTGTCGCAATGATGAAAAAGGTAATGACAGATATAATAGAAGAGAATGGAAGATACTAGAGATGTTTCTCTTATGCATATGGTTCCATATTTATTCATTTGAAATCAAATTCAGAATGAATTCAGAGGATTTATGAAGTCCGTCGATTTACCATTGGAATGGTTGTGAATGATGTTGACAACCAACTGTCCAGGCATTTTCATGTGATCTAACTGTTGGCCTCAAATGAAATGATATAGTGGTTAGAATCCATTAAGGAGCCTATGAGAAATGCAACTTACATGCCCATCATTTGGTAATATCTTAATCATAGGAGAGTAGAAGGATTAGTTAGTTGGAATTAACTTTGTACTTTTTATCTTATCAATATCATATTTTCAAACGTCCTTACACTTTGACACGTTATACTTCATACTTTTATCTTATCAATATCATGCAAGCTATTAAATGCATGAACTTGTAAAAATGTCCTTAAACTTTGACACGTACTTAAACGCATGAACCAACGCCATCAAATGGAATTCAACATACTATGTGTAAGATTTTTCATTAATTTTATTCAGTATAAGTTCTAGTGGGAACCATGACACAAAGAGCTCGGTGTTTGAGGGATCTAGTGAGTTCTATTGCTTGTAAATATTCAATAAATGGTAAGTCTTTTTCTAAGCCCTTTCACGACCCTTCAGGGAGGGGACCAGTCCTTCAAGTCAAGAAACCTAGGGCTTGGTAAAAATACAAACACGCATTAATTAGAAAATGTCGGAGGACCCCCGACTGATCTAGCCATGAGAAAGCCTTGTAGGAATGAATCGTGGTGATGAGATGCCTAGGTTGAGGGACCTTCCCAACTTGTTCTTAGTCAAAGACTATTTGAATCTTGGTCTTCAATATGGAATAATTCAATGCCAAGGTACGTTATCAACAACTTGATTAATAGTTAAGACATTCAAAGAGATGGAAAGCCCAATCTTGGATCTTAGTCTTCAATATGGAATAATTCAATGCCAAGGTACGTTATCAACAACTTGATTAATAGTTAAGACATTCAAAGAGATGGAAAGCCCAATCTTGGAGGAACTTTTAGTTAAATTCTATGTATATGTTATTAGTCCTTTACTACTCTCTCAGTGATTCTATTGTAAATATAAGGATGGATCCTCAATGAATTGATATTTTTTTTGGAAGGAAGAAAGTAGTTGTCTCACATGGTTGGATATTAGGAATACATGTTCTATCATGCACGTTTGTTTGAGAAGCAATATAGTTTTGTCTAATGAGAAAATCCTAGAATTTGCATGGGGATTGGCTTCCAATAACCAAGAGATTTTGTGGGTTGTCTCACAAGGTATATTTCATTGTGAATTTGTCATATTTGCTAAATAAATCATTGAGGAAACAAAGGATGGAGGTTTGTTGGTGGGATAGGTGCCCCCAATAAAGGTATTGTCTCACTCATATGTGGGAGGAATTTTAACTAGTACCGTGTGGAACTCTCTGTTGGAAGGCATAAGTGTAGGTGTACTGATGATATGATGTCCCTTCTATGTCATACCAAGCAACATACAAATGTAAAATTCATTTGTGAAGAGTGGGGAATAGGACTACACTTGAAAAAGATAGTGAAAAGATAAGAGTTGGTAGTGTTGGTGAGGAATTTGATAGGAGGAGTGGATGGAGATACAATGAGGACAAGAATTGGGAAACTGAAGCAAACTGATAAGCGAGTTGTTAAGGAAGGAGTAGCTTCTAACAACAACTTTGACAAATTACTCCACCAAATAATTACTCAAAAGATGCATCAAATTATACTCTAGATGGTTGAAGGAGACACTATAGTTGGATTGTAATAGGATTGTAGAAGGTTTCTCACCGTACGTATTTCGACAACAGTATTGGCTGATTTTTTTTTTTGTGAGTGGCATCTGAGAGTGGGAAGCAAGTCAAGCCAGCATAACATCAACGCCCTACACCTCCATCAAAGGTATGTCGCTCTCTCAACACCTCCTCCTCCTCTTCCTCTCTTCCAAGTCCTTTACAACAACAACCAAGGAGTTGATTAAGTGGTGCATATTCCCGAGAATATTCATTTAGGGCATTGATTTAATGGTGCATCTTCCCAAGAATCAATATCCAGGAAGAGGTCCTTGGTCGATGAATCGGTCGATAAATCATACAATACAATGGAGATTCATGGAGCATTTGTTGTATGGTTTGGCATCGACATTGTTGAGACATTATATGTGATTCCCCATAGCAAGTTCTCATAGTCACTCTCTCCAATGCTCCAAGACTCCCATGGCCGCTCTCTCCAACGCTCCAACTAGTCTCGACAAGAAGATGATTGTATGACAAGTATATCTAAAGGTGGACATAAGATGTGTGTTTCTTGTACCCCAACATACCAAGTGGAAGTGGAGGTCAATATCAAAATTGCGGGGAGATCAAAGCCTCGACTACATTAGCATTGATTGGGCTCACTGCAATAATAGACTCGACTGCTATTAGACGCATCGATTGCATTGATTATAGGTAGATCATATCAATCGATCAGTTTAACAATCAATTTAAAAAAATGACAAATACATAAATAATATTTCACTCCACTAAAGTTATTTAATCCCATAAACTGAAAATGGCCAATAAAAAAATTTAAAAATATATATTTTAAAAATAAAACCAATAATAAAAATATAATTTAAAAATAAAACCAATAATAAATAAATGATATTAAAAAACATTTAAAAAATTATGTTAGAAACATCCCAAAAAAATATTAACTAATACACCATAACACACCAAGTAATAGGCTATCTACAATATTGATGGCAAGGCAAATGCGAAAGTCCGTGGCCACTTGCAATTACATTGATTCATCTTCTTATATACCATTTCTTAACCCACAACGTCTCTGAATGTCAATCCCCTTCTTATTAATGATAACCGTTTGCATCCTTGATAACCTAGATCAAAAGTAACTTTTTTTTATCATTAAGCTATTGAATGATTTTGTAATTTGACAATTTTCATTCAAACCATAATCTATAAATATTTAGTCTAATTAATATCCTTTGCCATTAACAAAAAGATGAAATTGGTTTACTTTTTTCCTAAATATTAAATTTAATATTTATTATTAATTCATCTAAAATAAAGTAGTTTGCTCCTTAAGAAAATTAAAATTCGTTTATATATTTCCTAAATATAAATGCAATTCATCTAAAATCAAAGTGGTTCGATGCCAAGCTGAAGCATGTACTCCTTCCTTAGGCCCGTCGTTACGGAGGGACTAATCATCTCTCACCACATACTTGTATCACGACTTTCCTACATTTTGTAAAAGACAGTTTTTCTTTTTTACATAGACTATTCCAGGAGCGCCAATTTGTTAAAGATCATTTTTTTTTTTGACATAGACTATTGCAGAAGAGCCAATTTGTTAATGAATAATTAAAGTGCCAATTTGTTAGGGAATAATTAATATTTTCTTAACATTAACATTTTAAAGATGTAATATTATCCGCGCGTGAGCCCTACCTCTACTACTCTGGCGGTTGCGCCCAACTGTCATGTTGGTGATCTCAGGAGGAGGGGAGCCGCCTCCCCTGCCTCCTCCTTCAACCCAAGACTCCTTCCGCAGGCTCCTTGCTGCCCAAGGTAAGAAGCTCTCTCCCTCAGCATTGCCCAGCTTCGTCAAAAAACTCGACTCGGTCCCTGAAATCGAGCTGCCTCCAGAACACCCTATGAAAGTTATCGTCTCTTTGTCCGATTGTGGATTGGTGGGTCAATTCATGGGCTTATGGCCATCGACCAGAAAAAACGACAACTGGATCCAAAGGAACTGGAGACCATTAATCCAAAACAATGTCACTTGTTATGTGCTGGGAAGAGGATTCTACATTTTCGAATTCATCTCAAAGGAATACAGGGATCTAATCTTCAGAAATGACCCGTACTTTATGGGAACGCAAGGGTTGTATCTGAATAGATGGACACCAGACTTTGATCCTACAGTGGAAGTGCCTAAGGAAGTTCTGGTCTGGGTATGCCTACCCAACCTCCAAATCCACTATTGGAATCCTATCTCTCTCCAAACAATTGTAAACGGGCTTGGGCAGTATATTGACAGAGCCGACCCCAAAGATCAATACTCATGTGAACGCATATGCATGGAAGTAGATTTATAGGTAGGCCTTCCAAAGGCAATCAAGTTAAAGGTTGGAGATTGGAAACACTTCTAGAAACTTGACTACGAACAAATCCCTTTCAAATGCAAGGGATGCCATGAATATGGCCACTTTCAAAGAAACTGTAAAAAAAAACCTAATCATGAGAAAGAAGAAGGAGAAGGCTGGCAGCAGGCCAGAAAGGGGAAAATAATGGCTAAACCTAAAGAAAAACGACATGCAAAGGGAAACACAACCTCACCCAAGGCACCAGAAGTTCAGGCAGTGGAATCCTCATCAGGAAATAGATTCATTGTGTTAGGAGAGAAGGAAAAAACAGAGGAAGCACCAAGAAAGAAATCCAAGGAGGCCCCTCCTACGGAAACAGAAATGCAAGAAAAGACTACCCCCGAAACACAAAAGTACCAAATGAATCAATCAGGGCATGAAATGGAAAAAGGACAAGAGAAGGTCGCAGAAGAACAAGAAGAAAATCTAGACGCAGAACCAGGAGAGGTGTCCACAAATAATGACTCTACATATGCAAGTGGTTCCATTGCCACGCCCAAAAAAGCAAGCAGAGGAAGGAAATCCAAAAAAGAATAAAGGGAAAAGGAAAATTATAAAGAGGTCCTCAATGGCTCACAGAAAACAATCAAGCAATTGATTAATGTAAGAACGATAAGAAAGCAGGCTAAGGCTCATCAAGGAGCCAACACCCCCCAGCAAGTAAATCATGAAACTAGCCTCCTGGAACTGTAGGGGTTTCGATAGCATAATAAAGGAATTAGCTCTCAAATACCTAATTAGAATCTCAAACCCTGAGATCCTACTGATACAAGAGACAAAGATGGAGGAGCAAGACTTCCTCCAAGAAAGTAAAGCCTTCTAGAGAAAAGGCCAGGGAATAGCAGTTAGCAAAGGAGGAGCCTCAGGCGGTCTGGGAACCTTCTGAGATGCCTCGAAATATGATCTAATCTCTTCTGAAGCATGCATGCATGCATTGGGTTTTCGCCAACCTATTACACAAAGAGACGGGCCGACTGGTAAGTCTTTTCAACCTTTATGTCCCTGTCTTATTATCGGAAAAAAGAAAATGTAGGGATTTTATTAAATCCTTCCTAAACTGAAATGGGTTGGAAAATATCTATATTGTGGGAGATCTTAATGTAACCCTAGCCGTGGAAGATAAAAAAGGTGGGTCCATAGTGAGAGACCCTGCTAGGGAATGGGTATAGGATATTATGTTACATTAGGATTTGGAGGGTATCAAACCCTCCAGAGGAAAGTTCACATGGACAAATAAGAGAGTGGGGCCAGGACATATTTCTTCCCGGCTAGACAGGTTTTTAGTTCAAATCTCCTTCTTGCTCCTTGGTTTAATTTTCTCATCTAAAATCCTTCTTCACATTGTATCCGATCACAAACCAATTCTATTAGAGCTCTCGCAAGACAAAAATCTAGGTCCTATTCCATTCAGATTCAGTCCTACCTGGATCCATTATGAGGGTTTCCATGACCTTGTTGCCAAAGTCTAGAACGAGAAGGTTTGCGGATCCCCCTTTTTTGTATGGGAAGAAAATCTTAGGAAGCTCAAAAAAGTACTAAAAGAATGGGCTAAAACCCAAACAAGCTTGCCTATCAAACGACGAGAAGCACAAAAAAATCTTGAAGATCACCAATTAGAGATCAATCAAGAATGCCTCACCAAACAGGATCATCTTCAAAGGAAAATGCACCAAGCCTGCAGAGAGGAGGAAGGGTATTGGCAACAGAAATCAAGAAACTTCTGGTTAGAATCCGGAGACAAAAACACCAACTACTTCCACAAGCAAGCAGGAGCAAGAAAGCAATTCAAGGCGGTCAAAGAAATCCATGATCAGGATCAGGTTATAACAGATTTTGAAGATACAAAAAATGTAGCCTTCGAAACATTCAAAGTTCTTTACATAGAGACTCAATCGAACTTCCATGATCTGAATACCTACCCTCTATCTCTAGTTCCAATCTCTATCCACGAAGATATCAATGTAAATATTTTAGCACAAGTTAAGATGCAAGAAATTAAAGAGGCCTTGAATTAGATGAACCCGTATAAAGCTTCGGGCCTCGATGGCTTCACAGCCAAATTCTTCCAAAACTGCTGGGAAATAATAAAATCGGACCTACTAAAAATGATTCTGAAATCTCAGAGATGCAACAAAATAGGAGGGGGAATAAACTCTTCCCTCTTAACCTTAATTCCAAAAGAAAAGGGAGCAGTAAGCTTTGGAAGATTCTAGCCAATTTCTCTTTGCAACACAGGATACAAGTTAATCACAAAAATTATAGCCAATAGGCTAAAAAAATCATTCATGCCATCATTCCAAAAAATCAGGGTGGGTTTATCAAAGGAAGGAAAATAGTGGATAACATCTTTCTAATTCAGGAAGCACTACACTCAAGCAATAAAAGAAAAGACAAAGGTATGATTATAAAGCTCGACCTTGCAATTGCTTTTGATGGAGTTAGGCATAATTTTTTGTTTAAAGTCATGGAAAACTTTGGTTTTGCTCCAACATTTATAAGCTGGATAGAATCCTTCATTAGATTCCCCTGGATTTCCCCCCTATTAAATGGTCAAGCAACAAAGTTTTTTCAAGCGTCCAGGGGCCTCAAGCAAGGTTGCCCCCTCTCCCCACTTCTCTATGCTATACAAGCCTCTGTGCTAAGCTTTCAACTAGATTATTGTCGGCAACATAACAATATCCACGGCCTGAGAATAGCCCCGGGGGTAAAATACATTAACCATGCCCAATTCGTGGATGATACTCTATTTATGGGAGGAGCAAGTGTGAAAACAACCAAAAAATTAAAACAGAACTGAACACTTATAACGAAATCTTAGGAAGCGAAATAAGCTTGCCCAAAAGAAAGATCTATGGTTGGAACACCTCTCTAAGGGAAATGTTGGAGATTTCAAGAGTCTTAGGGATGGAAGGTTTCACCAATTGCAATTCCTTTAAATGTCTGGGAGTGTCAATTTTCAGGACCAAACCAAAGGCTTCTCAGTGGCTCCCTCTAATAGACAAGTTAAGGGGTAGAATTAAATTTTAGGGAGCAAAATGGTTAAACCTTGCAAGTAAAGTTGTTCTCATAAAGGCGGTTTTAGCAAGCACCCTGATCTACCAAAGCTCATTGTTGCTAGCCCCTTCCACCATGATTCAGAAAATCGACGTCCTCTTTAGACGATTCCTGTGGGAGGGAGGAAAGAAAAACGGGAGGAAACTACACCTTATAAGCTAGTGGAAAGTCACCAAATCAATTTCAGAAGGCAGCCTCCATCTAAGATATATTAACGCTCAAAATATTTCTCTGGGAGCCAAGCTTCTCTAGAATCTTGTCTTGGGGAAGTCCACTTGGAGAAAAAAAGCAATCTGGAAGAAGTACTTCCATGGCCAGAGAACTAAATGCATGGATCGACCTGCAAAAACGATTAAGGGGTCTCCAATATTCAATCTATGTCTAAAAGCAATGAGACTCTTTAAGCCCAATCTTACCTAGATACTAGGGAATGGAAAGAAAATCAACATATGGGATGAATCAGTGTTGGGAGACCCTCCATTAAGCTCGTTTGACGGAACAACTCAACTCAGAGCCTAGATGCGGTCCCAAGCCCTAGTTAATCTATGGGACATTTTGATCTGGAGCAACGCCGAGGACAAAACCTGGATCAGATGAGAAGTCAACAACAGACCTCCAAATCTTGATGGGGAATGAAACACTTTGATGGACTCCTTGCAAGGGAAATCTTTGATAAATGCAAGAAAAAAAGACAAGAGGGGATGGGGCTCATTTTCTGGAAAATACACAACAGTAGTAGGATATAAAAGCTTCACAGTAGTTTCCCATGTTTCAATGGACCCTACAATTTGGAAAGCCATTTGGAATTCCATGTCCATTCCAAAGATAAACATGTTCATCTGGACGTTGGCTCATAGAAGCATATTAACTGGAGAAAATCTGAGGAGGAGAGGGTGGCAAGGACCCTCCATATGTCCCCTTTGCACTCAAGAAGAGGAAACATCAGACCACCTGCAACTAAAATGCCCATTTGCCTAAGAGGTGTGGAATCTGATCCTCGGTCTAAAGCCAAGAACATTCGATCTACCCCAAGAGATCAATGCTTTGCTTCAGAACTCGAGATCTATCTATCCATTCCAGGTAAGGAAAAAATCCCAACATAACATCCTCTGGAGCACTCTACCAAAATTCACTCTCTGGAAAACTTGGTTGGAGCGAAATAACAGGCTCTTCAAGGAGATCACTTGCAACTCTGCACAAGTGGCAAGTAAGATAAAATCCCTCTTTGGTGAAAGGGCCCCCTACTTCAACAAAGTAAAGAATTCGAGAGGCCTAGAACTGGAAGAGGAGTAGTGGATCAAAAGTTTAAATCTTAAGGAACAACCAAAGAAAACAAGCATAGAAACAAGACATGAAAATTGGGAAATTCGACTGAAGGAGGAGGAATTTGGGGAGTGGAAGAGGCAAAGAAGGAAGCATCTACTGTTCTTTGACGAGGTTTCCAAAGGAAACCTCGGGGCGGCAAGAGGTGGAGGGGTCCTCTTGGCCCCAGATAGAAAGCTAGAACTATCTTATGCTTTGGGGCTAGGAGAAGATACCAACAACCGAGTAGAAGCACTCACTCTATGGCAAGGGTTGAACTAGGCTATCGGTAAGAAGTTCAATGATTTAGTGATCATAGGGGACTCTAGACTGATAATCCAAGCCCTCATTCTCCATAAACCAGTTAAGCAAACAAAACTCCAACATATCCTGGAGAAAATTCACCTCCTGTTGAAAAGGTTGAGAGCCTTTCAAATGTTCCATGTTCTTCGTAATCTGAATGAACAAGCAAACAAAGAAGAAAACAAAGGTGCCACTTTGAGAAAAGGGGAAATCCAAATCAATGGAATTTCATCCTGTAAGGCTTGAGTAGGAAAGGGGGGGCTACCGTCGATCAACAAAGAACCTAAGTTTGCAAGAATGACAATTGACAATGCAAAGAAGAAAGGGAGTCACCAATTGAAGGAAAGACAAACAAATCTAGAGATAGGTCGCACAAAGACAAGGTAGGCAGCAGGAACGAGGGAAAAGGTAATCAAGTGGGAGATGAAGGCTTAGAGAAGGACAAAGATCCGTCACGAGCAACACAGCCTGGGTAAGGTCGATCTAAGCAGATTGATCCATCAGACTCAGGAAAAAATCGTGCCCGATAGGAAAGGCATCGAGACCGTGGTTAAAAACTTAGACCCCGAAGGAATCAGGCCAACTCTTGTGCAGAAAGGTAAGAGACCAAGAGGGGAAAGTAAGAAGAAAACAATCAAGCAGAGGAGGCTCGGCAAGCACTGGAAATCAAGCATGGGGACAAGCTCAAGGAGCAAGCCGACGATGGAGGAAAGACTCGAGACTATGGAGGATATGAAGAGGATTAAAACGATTGTGCAAAATCAAGACATCATCCTTCAAGGATTCGATGCTGAGGCAGGGCGAAGGCTCTCCATGCTCGATGCAGACAACACAAAGACCAAAAACGTCTTTGCTGAAGCAGTGGACTAGGTTCGGCAAGAACACAAAGACACAAAGGAGAAGCTTGAAACCTGAGTCCTCAAGCTAGAGACACAACTGACAAAATTGACCATGGACTAGCAAATAGAGCATGGCCTACCCCAGAAGTAGGTTACAAGAAAGTTCAGCCTGTAAAGATCGCCATGCACAACCTCTTCAAATAACTCTGTGATGTCGACATTTTGTATAGAAACCACCACATACAACGAGTTTAAAGCTTTATTAGGTTTACAAGGTTTAGGATCTTGTAACCAGCAAGGCCACAAAAAGCCTCACCAAGTCAAACTAGTTGTAACAACTACAGTGACTTTGTCACTTCCTATTTAAATAAAGATTCATTAAAAAAAACATTTCTACAATGTAAATTAAAATAGATATAGATATAAATTGATTAATTTTAAATATAAATATATTTTTTTATTAAAAAAAAAAACATTTCGAATTCATCTAGATATAAAAATAATAAAAAACTAATCTCATTACAGTTGGAGATAAATAGAAAAACTTTTGGACCACAAGATATCACATGACCCTTCTTCGTGTAGTATTTCCGGCGACGACAGATCTCACCACGCATTAACAAAAATCTGTTAATCACGTGACTCTTCTTCCCGTAGTAGCTTTAGCGACGACAGATCGTACCATGCATTAATAAAAATCTATTAAGTGAAAAGAGTCTATCAAACTGCACTGGAGTTTGACTGTTTCGATTTCCCTGTGCAATCTCCTGCATCTACTCTGGTTTGGTTTTCATTCATTTTTTACTTAGATTTGCGAAAAAAAACTTTGCTTTATGGCAGGAAAAACCCAGTGTCATATTGGAGAAATTCCAAACAAACGTTTAGTTTAGTTTCCGGTGTGCATAAACTCTCTGCAAGAAAAAGAGAAGAATAAACCTAGAGGATTTTAGGGATCAGATTACGTAACTGGACAACTACTACTATGGAACTAGCAGCAGGATTCTTCTTTTTGAATGGCAGGAAGCAATGTCACTCCTCTCCAAACGGAAGCTGCGGCAATGGCGGATGGACGAATCTAAATGCCTAGGGTTCTAACGGGAAAATGTGAACAAAGAACGAAAAGGATGAAAAAAGAATGCAATCACACCAATTTTGACAATAGATCTGTATCTTATTTGACCCTATTTTTCTTAAAAACAATCTGAAATAAATCATTGCAACCTTCACGACCATAATTGGGCCTTTAGATATACACGAAACCCGCTTGAAATTTATTCCGAACCATCGATACACTCTCGTATCAACCTAAAAGCGGCGACTGCAGTTAGTTGCAGAGACCGACCAGAACACCAACGGGACTTCAACAATAATCACAACTCGCTACATCAGCTAATAATGGAGAACAGTGACATTATATCCAACGACTGCATTGCCTGTTGTAAGATCGAAGAAATAAGTGTGAGCGAGCGCGTAGCCTCGAGCCAATCGAAACAATCCGGTGCCTCCGACGACGGGTAGTTCTCTAACATTATTGAAAAC
>JASDQU010029483.1:12643-25425 GCA_032191745.1 Picea mariana | reverse complement strand
TTTTATTATAGTAAAATTGTCAAATCCATCAAAATTTACCATCTTTCATTAAAACTATCCATCTTTCATTATAGTTAAAACTATCTATCTTTCATTATAGTAAAATTGTCAAATCCATTTGCTGAAATTACAACCCTGATCCTCCAATGTAAACATGAAAATATGTGAGATTACAACACTGATCTTCCGATGTAAACATGAAAGTATGAAAAGAGAAAAAAACATCAGCCAAAAACAAAGTGCAGGTCACTAAAAGCAAAGTGCAGGTCACTGTTTCATCAGAATAATATGCCTTTATTCATTCATTAATATAATAACATAAGATAAAATATGACCAAAATGGCTCCACATTTTCTAAATACAGCATGACACTTGTTTGAGTGGATAACATACAAGTAGACATAGACATGAAGGTATGAAAAAGGAAAAAGAGCATAATATCAAATACAAAGTGCAGGTCGCTTTATTCATTAATATAATAGCAGAAGAAAAAGTATGGCCATACATCTTCAACAAGTACAATTCATTTATCATAAAGAAGGGTAGATATTTTCCAACCAAAAGTGCAACCCATATAGAAATGAAAACAGGCCATGAAAGTTCCTTGGCATTTGGTAATTCTGCATAAAAGTATTCAACGCTTCACATGAGCTGTCAAACGCATCGTATTGGATGCATTTGCAATACAAGTTGCTGAAAAGTGACACAGATATTTTACCCTGGGAAGAAACGTGACACAGATATTTTGTTCATATAGAAGAAACGAGGAAAACTTTTAAGATCCTGTGTTAAGCAAAGCCTGAGGAAGTATTTACATAAGTCTGGGAGGTTTCCAAAACAAAGGAAGTGTGATTAATTAGAAAAGCTGATGTAAACACCATTAAAACAAACAAACTCACTTTGCTGGTTTTTTTTATCTGTTCACATGTAAATAACATATCTCATGCTGTTCTGAACAGCGAGGTAATTCCTCTCTGCCATGGCAGGATCGTTGGCAAACCATATTTGCTGTGGGTCTCTCCTGTTCTCTTCTCCTCCTGATATATTTTCTTCTTCTTCGCCATTGTTTGATGAAGACTGGGAGTGATTAATAAGAGGAGCCAAGCAGGACAAAGGAGCTTTCATCAGCAACCAAAAGCTGAAACCACCTCCACCTCCACCTCTGACATTATTGTCTTCTACTTCTTCTGATCGTCCAGCGCTGGTAATTACATTCTCATCTGCAACACGCGATTGACACGTCTTCTTCCACAACTGCAATCTTCTCTTCATAATCAAGAAGAAACCTGACATTATAGCCTCACAAAACAATACAATTGTCGTGGATAAATATAGTCCGGGAGCGGAGTGCCACAATTGAAATACCATCTAGAATTGTACTCGTGTCCATTGGCATCTCAGAGAGATTATTGTGTGGGATTCCCAAAATATCTGTGTCATGCGTGGCCAATCCTGTACCACCTGTAGGTGATAAGGCTGACCAGAGAAAGAGCCCTTTCAGCTTTTGTGTGTGGAATAATGAAATGAAACTTAAGGAGTAAGTTATTCAGGAGATAAACTTGGAAAATAATGAATTAAAATGTATGGTTAAGTTTTCAATTTCTTAGAAAACCCTTATCTAATTCGAGAAAAATTTCCATGAAAAGAAATTGGGTTATCCACTTATTAAATCACTTCCAAATGAGAGCTCTCCTACTTCGTTTGTCCTCTTTCACCACTATTGTTCCTTTTTTGTTATTGAATGCTCCCAGTAGACAGATGAAAAAGGCAGTTGAAAATGGATATTTTAAAGCTATAAAGGTAGTTGTTGCAAATTTTATTTCACATCTATTATTTGTTGATGATGTCTTCATTCGGGGAGATGCAAATTATAAAGAATGGTCTTACTTTCGCTCTCTATTAGGGAATTTCTGTAGATTGTTAATTGTCACAAGTCCTGTTTTCTAGCTTAGAACATTGACCCGAAGTTAGCATGTAAAATGAGGTCAGCTCTTAATATACAGTTTTTAAATTTTGAAGAAGGGATGAAGTATCTTGGATATTATCTCAAGGCAAATAATCATAGAGTGGCAGACTGGAACTGGATACTTCAAAAAATTGAGAAGAGAATTGGATGTTGGTCATTTTGATGGCTATCCCTAGGAGGCAGACTTGTTTTAGCAAAAGAAGCTCTACAGAGTATTCCTGTGTAATGGCTCAGTTTGGTCAAGATCCCTGCAACCATTGTGCATAAAATCCAGCAATTAATTACAAATTTTATATGGAGGGGTGCCAGGAAAACAACCAGTTTTCACCTATCCAAATGGCAGAAGATTGTGCTACCAAAGGAGAGTGGAGGTTGGGGTTTACGGAATTGAAAGTGGTTTTCTCTTTACTTGGCCGCAAAATCATGCTGGAGGGGGCTCTTTGGCGACGGTCTGTGGAGTAAAGTGTTGAGGAAAAAATACTTGAAAGGTATAGATGTGTCGTCTTGGATCAAAATGAATGATTTCAAACATTTTGGTGCCTTAGTTATCCTGGAGGAATTTTATGACAACTATGCCAATTATTTTGCAGTGGACGGCCTAGATTGTGGGTTGCAGTAAACAAATCTCTCTAGGTATGGATGCCTTTGTTGGGGGGAATGATCGGTGTTTCCTTTCACATCCCCTTATTTTCCATCTTCATAATTTGAATATTTTTCATTAGCCCAAGTTGTTCTTCCAAATAATTTGGCATCCTCGACAATTTGGATAGACTCTAATCAACTCAACCTTTCAGGCGAGCTAGCTCCGGAATGGGACAATTTCATCCTTGCTATTCAATCTAATGGCATCTATTTAAAGGACTCTAGTGATAAACTAGTATGGTCATGGAACCAAGCTTTGGGCATTGTCACTGTTAAGCAGGTTTACCAGTCCATTTTATACTCTAACTTAAAGGGTGAAAACCGATGGTGGTACAAAGCCATTTGACATGTTAATGTTCCGAGCAAGATCATATGTTTTATTTGGTTATGTATGATGGACAGTATTCTCACTGGAGTCAATTATCAACGTAGAGGAGGCATCATGCCTTTAGTATGCAGCTTATGTCTCAATGGCGAAGACTCAACTAATCATCTCTTTACTCATTGTGTTGTTTCTCAATTAATTTGAAAAGAGGTCCTTTCACAATTGATGATTCATGATGAGTGGGGAGAAAAGGGATTGGAAGATAATCTCTTTAAATGGTTCATTAAATATCCAAAGTTAAGACATATTTCATTCATGGTTATTTAGGGTATTTTGAAATACCGAAATAAGAGGTTATTTGAGAATTGGGCTAGACAAGATTCATCCATAGAAAAAAAAAAGTTTTCTTTCTATCTAGGAATTTCACGATCAGGGAAAACCTGACAGTCTGGATTATATCCTTAGTGCAGTTTATTTTGATGACTCACTAATTGGATTCTTTGATGGTGCAACGACAGAAAATAGGTGTGGTATTGGAATATGTCTTAAACTGAGCAGTGACCACATATACCAAGCATATTTCGCTGGAGGAGAAGGGAGTACTATGAAAGCTGAGATCCAAGGATTATGGGGACTCTTACATCTGGCTTCACTGCTTTCTTTGAGCAATTTGATGGTTGTTGGCCACTCCAAATCAACTATTAATTGGATAAAAGGTGAAACAAAATTGAATTGCTTATATCTTAGTCCCTAGCAAGAGAAGATCACAAATATGCAAGACAAATTTGAAAGTATCAGCTTCATGCATGTTCACAAAAACCTCAACATTGTTGCTGCTCAACTCTCCAAACAAGCCTTGAACTACACTCCTAGGTGGTTTTTTATTGAGGAGCTGGTCGAAGGAGCAATAGCTCACGCAGACAGACTCCCTATGTTTTAGTTTCCCTAAGTTTTAAGTTTCATGCTGTACTTTGTTATTTTTTGTGACGAAGATTGTATTTAAAAACATATGGATTTTTTCTAAGTCTGTTTTGAAGAATATAGGGAAAAAAAAACAATGCAAATATACAATGTATTTTTGAAAGTTTCACTTGATTCTTAATAGAATTAATAGAATAACAATGAGACTGCGTTTTCAGAATGAAAAAAAAAAGAAAAAATAAATAAATAGAAGAACCTGCTGTGAGTTATTGTGTAGTGTGTAATCTGATGGAATCGATCCCTGTCCGCCGTCAGTGAGAGAGCGGGAATTGGATTTGGAGGGCGGGGCCTATGATCGCTCAGAATATCATGGATTTGGTCGGTGGCCGCGTAAGGGCCGGTAAGAAACAGACCGACCTAGTTTTTTTTACTCAATTACACTGTAACACGCTCGTTCCCATGTCCATATTGTGCCCCCACCCATGCTAAAACAAAGTTAAAATTCACGTTGACACGTCACACTGCATTTCATCTACGACGTGGACCGGCTCCACCACGCGTATATCTTTACCCATTGTCATTGTATGAGATGATGATGCTTGCCTGTCACATGGCATTGGGTGCTTCAAGAAATGAATGTCACCATCATCGTCCACCTTGGGAAAACAATGTACACTTCGACAAAGTGATGCCTAAGTAATAATTAATTTAATTTATTTTTTATCTCAAAACAATTTTTTTTAAATGTACATTTCAACAAAGTGATGCCTAAGCAAACTTTCTTCAATTTTTTATCTCTCAAAACAATTTTCACCTCCACGTATTTGATCACTCTTCATGCTTCATAGAGTCAAAGTCGAAGTTTAGATGGATCTACTTCATTTAAACTTAAAAAAAAACATTGTGAATGGGTTTTAGTGATGATAATAAAATTATAAATGTGATAAAATATGTATTTTAAGTATGTAAACAAAAAAATTGTGAATGGGTTTTAGTGATGATAATAAAATTATAAATGTGATAAAAAATATGTATTTTAAGTATTTGTTTTCAAAAGTTATCAAAATGAATATGGTCACTACACATTGGTTGCATTTAATGTTTATGTTGGAAAGCATTACAATTAGTGAAGAAAATGTTTTGTGATTATTATTTGGAGGAATTCAATTGTATTTAAATGGATAAAGTGGAATCTATGGGAAATTAATTCGTTGGGAACCTACCTCGATACTTTCCCATATAGTGGATGATATGGGAGTGGAAAGCAGCAGCGCGGGGGACTCATAGCTAGGCTCGAACCCGTGACCTCTCTCTGAACCGAGAGAATGTGTGCACGTCTCACCAACTGAGCTATCCCATGGGACTATAATTTAATTCTACTTAAATGGATGAAATTGACACTTTAACTACTATCTCGTTGAATAAAATTTGTAACCTATAAATATGTAAACTTTCTTTACTCAATAGTTAGAATTAGCCATGTAAATTATATGACATGATACAAAAGTGAATAATATAATACCATAGTTACACAACTAAAGTTACCAATCACTTTTAGCAAACAAATCAATGTCTTAACCTCATATGAATGGTTAAAATTGCTCGAATAATAGTTATCTTCCCAAAGTAATGGCCTGGATTTGTGGCAATCTATGTAGCATCTTTCCGTAATTAGTAATTGCCATGGGTGAAAAATGATAAAAGTTGCCACTAAGTTTCCATTTTTCTAATATGTGGGTTGAAAAATGTTTTAACTTTTGATAAATTTTCTTACTTTCAATTAGTACATACACACATAATTTTTTACTTGATGTTTACATTGAAATATTTTACTTAAGGTTGACATTGAAATGTATTTTTTTATTAAAATTTCATTTATTTTAATGCTACATGTTAGCTCCATGTTGGGCATGAAATTACACCTCTCCCTCACATTAGATTGTAGAAAACACATCTTGATGTATTGATTAATATTTTGATCATTAATGGATTTGTGCTACCACACTCATTGTGAGGGCAAGGATGGAAGAGCACCCTAACACACACACACACACACACACACACACACACACAACTAAATATGGGAAAAGAAGCAAGTGGACTCACCATAGGGATAAACCAAGAAACCCTAGATGAAAAGAGAGAGATTTGAGAAGATAGGGAGAGCTTCCAGGTTATTTAGGGTTTTAGATCTAAGTTAGGTTAAATCATGACTATAGATTATTATGGTCCTTCACTTAGGTTTTAGATTAAATTTTACTAACAAGTTAGCAAAGGAATGTAAATCTGAGTGGATCTACAAGATCAAGCATGCTACAGATGGTAGTATCGTGAAGTTCAAGGAAAGGTTTGTGGCGAGAGGGTTCTCCTAGAAAGAGGGAGTGGACCAATAGTAGACATTTTCTCCAATCAGGAGGTATGCTTCTATTTGAGATGTTATTTCTATTGCTTTAGTTATGAGGTGGAGGATTCATCAGATAGATGTGAAGACAACTTTCTTGATCCATGTGGATATCGGTGGCCACCCACCTTTTCCAACTGGCTCAAAACAGTTTTCTGGCAATTTTGATAATTTACTATTTTTAGTAGTTTTTAACTTCCGAGGCCATTTTGAGGGCCTAAATGAAGGTTTTTTGGGATTGAGCTTATCAATGATAGTCAAAGGCTCGAATTGATCCCTCGAAATTAATATTCTCGACGATACCTTTCCAACGAGCTATCGTGTGCCCCAAACGAAGATCGTATGCCAAAGTTACACCCCTGGGAAGTTGATACACCAAAGTACCCAAAACAGGGTCTCCAAAACTATTGGCTTTTCATCTTCCGGGGTTAGGGTTTTGGATTTTATTTATGATAGAAAGGCCTTTGGAGCCTCATTGTAAAATCATATTCTTGTGAATGCAAGTAGTAGACACATCTCTTCTCAGAGATAAGTTGTCACCATTCTAGTGAATCTTTCACTCTATATTTTTACGGTCTTAGTACATTTTCACTCATTAATAGAGAATTGTGTATTACTGTATCTCTGTGTTTATGGTTTCATCTCTGATACATTTGTGTTATATTATTGGATATATGAGATATCTATGTACATTGTTTTATTATATCTTCTCTCTCATTTCGTGCCGAAAATAATATGGATCAGTGGTATCAGAGCAGGTTGCTCTTGATCGTTTTTCAGTGCATGTCCCCAACGAGGTCCGAGTATACAAAGTTGGGTATCGATCTTGTCTCTCTTGAAGACAATCGCTCTCGCATGCCTAAGAAACCCTCCATGGCAGAAGAAAAGAAAAATGACAGAGCAAACGTTTCTATTAATCTGTTACTTGAGCAAGCCCTCGCACGATAGAGGGACGAAATGATGAAGAATTTTTCCCATATCCTTCAACTCCTTCCAATAACAAAAAGTGAATCTTCATCAAGCGACCACTTTGGAGGCACCTCGCCTTTCAAGGTACAAGTTAATTTTGATATTCCAATATTTGAAGGACAAATAGATGCAGATTCCTTAGAAAAATGGTTAAGTCTGCTAGAAGGTTATTTCTCTATTCATAATTTCTCCAACAAGGAAAAGATCACCTTCACACTCCTTAAGGATTCCCCCATGTCAAACATTGGTGGGAAGCTTACTCAGAGAAAAGTTCCATAGAGGAGTCTGGAATATATGGAGTCGATCCCACTTAGGATTTCTTTTTGGATGCGGTAAAGGAATAGTATTATCCTGTTGGAAACTATGAGGACCAGTACATGAGATGGACCAGACTGCGGCAAGAGAGGGGCTAAGAAGTTCCTGAGTTCATCAATACCTTCCATACCTTGCGCACCAAGCTAGGTACCAAATATTCTGAACAATATTTGGTTTTGAAATACCGTGGAGCTCTACATAGATACATCCAAACTAAAATGGATTTTCTAGATATCTCATCACTCGGTGTTGCTTATCGATATGTTGTTAAAATCGAGAAGAAATTTAAGCACCAGAACAAATGAGAGTTCGGATTTGCAAATCCACAACAACCAAAGTATGATAAATACGACCCTAACAAAAAGTCTCATGAAAACCAGTCCAAGCCACATGAAAAGAAGGGTCACAGAAAGATGAAGAAGGACACCGAAAAATGGTGTAATTTCCACAAAAGCCCTTGGAACAACACCGATGGATGTCTCTCAAAATAGTCATTGGTGGTCGATATCAAAGACAAGGAGTTGAACCCTGATTCAGAAAATATTGAGAGAGGACATATCATTGATGCAGACCCCACTGCTATTGTCATGACCACAACAATTCAACCAGAAGAACCCATAGATCCTGAAGAGGGGGAGAACATTTTTCATTCACAGATGTGGGTGAAGGGGACCCCACTGCATTTTATTGTTGATAGAGAAAGACATAAGAACCTCATCTTAGAAGAGGTCGCCAAACAGTTCGGATTGTCGACAACACCACAACCGCAACCATACAACATGGGGTGGCTTCGCCAGGGATGAGATCTTCGTGTCAGCCATCAGTGTTGATTGTCATACAACATCCAAACCTTCAAGGATGAGGTATTATGTGATGTTGCCCCACTAGATTTCTATGATGTTCTCTTGGGCTAGCCATATATGTTGAAGCGCCATGCAATCTATGAGTCTCAACCCTGTAGTTTCATTGTTACTCTGGGGGGTCATCTCTACAGGATACCATAGGTAGTTCCAACTATTGTCCCACCTAAACAATGCCGCAAGGTAGTATCTCATACTACAAAATTTAGCTTCTTCACAATCTGTTCAAAAGGTGAACAGAAGGATACTGCAACCACTACAACCTCGGCCCAAGCACCTTTTATCCAATAGAAGTAGGTCGAAAAGAATGCAACAAAGTGCAAAGATTCCTTCTATACCCATAAATATCATGTATCCCAATTGGTTGAACAAATTCAACCCTACCAACAATAGGTTCATGACAACCTTCCACAGCCCAACGTCTCCAACTCATCAAGATGCAGATTCAACAAATGTTTTTCCCTCTCCCCCGAGCACTCAATGGAATGGAGACCATTTATTCCTAAGGAGGGAGGATTGATCCATGTGGATATTGGTGGCCACCCACCTTTTACAACTGCCTCAAAATAGTTTTCTGGCAATTTTGGTTATTTACTATTTTTAGTAGTTTCTAACTTCTAGGGCCATTTTGAGGGCCTAGATGAAGGTTTTTTGGGATAAAGATTCTCAAAAATATCTAAAGGCTCCGATTGATCCCCCAAAATGAATCTCCTTGACGATACCTTTCCAACAAGCTATCATGCACCCCAAACAAATATCGTATGCCAAAGTTATGCCCCCGAGAAGTTGATACACCAAACTACCCAAAATAGGGTTCCTGAAACTATTGGATTTTCATCTTTCGGGGTTAGGGTTTTGTATTTTCTTTATGATAAAAAGGCCTTTGGAGCCTCATTGTAAAATCATCTTCTTATGAATGCAAGTAGCAGACACATCTCTTCTCATAGATAAGCTGCCACCATTCTAACGAGTCTTTCACTCTGTATTTTTACAGTCTTTGTACATTTTCGCTCATTAATAGAAAATTGCATATTACTCTATCTCTGTGTTTATGGTTTCATCTCTAATACATTTCTATTATATTATTGGATATTCGAGATATCTATTTACATTGATTTATTATATCTCCTCTCTCATTTCGTGCCAAAAATAATCCGGATCATTTCCTCAACAGGATCATTGAGGAATAAGTATATATAGAAAAAACTCAAGGATTTGAGGTACATGTGTGTGGGATTAAGAAAGCCTTATACATACTCAAATAGGCACCTGGGGCATGGTATTCTAGTATTGACAATTACTTGCACAGTATGAGATTTACCCAAGAGTGAGGTGGATCCTAACTTGTACTTCATACTTGTTGGGTCTGATCCACTCATCTTGGTTATGTATGTGGAATATTTTTTATCACAGGTACAAAGGGTATTATTGTGGGTGTAAAGTAGATTTACCTACTGAGTTTGATATGAAGGACATTGTTTTGATGCATTATTTCTTTGGATTATAGGTATGGTAGGTATCGGGAGAGATCTTCCTTGGACAAGGGAAGTACACAATAGAGATCTTGAGGAGATTCAGGATGGAGGACTATAGATTGATGGTTGCACCTATGGTTACCAATATGAAGAGTGTTGAGAATTAAATTCAAAGTTCGTGGATCCTAGGATATAGAGGTAGCTGATAGGGTCCTTGATGTATTTGGTCAACACCAGAACATATATATGTTTTGTTGTGAACACATTGAGTTAGTTCATGGTGGAGTTGAGGTAGGTACATTGGATAGTATTAAAGCATGTGCTCAGGTACTTGAGAGGTACAATGGAGTATGGATTGAGGTATCTTGGAGGAGATGGAGTGAGGTTGTAGGGATATTCAGACTCAGATTGGGCAGGGAGTACATTAGATAGAAAGAGCACCTTGGGGTGTTGCTTCAACTTGGGATCATCAATGATTGCATGGCTTAGCAGGAAGCAAACTTATGTAGCACTCAGTTCCATAGAGGCAAAGTATATGTTAGCGAGTAGGGATATTCATGAAGCCATTTGTCTTCACAAATTGATTACAAATTTATTTGATAAAGAGTTGGATCCTACGGTGATATACTGTGATAATTAGAGTTGTATCAAACTCTTGGAGAATCCAATATTCCAAGATAGGTCCAAGTGTATAGAGATCATATATCACTTCATTCAAGATATGATCCAAAAGGGAGCATTGGAGCTTCAATGTATTTCCATAGATGAGCAGGTTGTAGATATTCTGACCAAACCCTTGGTTAAAGGGAAGATTTTGTTCTTTAGAGACAAGCTTGGAGTGGTGCAGAATACCTTCCTTGCTAATGGGGAGTGTTGATATTGCTAGTATTGAACGAGTATTTTCAAATAGGTCTAAGTGTCTAGATGTGTGGAAGTTGTCGAAAGCCGTCTACATTGAGACTTTAATTTAATTTAAAGAATTATAAAGTAAAGTTATTTTATTAGAGAGTTGAGTTTTATTTAAAGAAATGATTCAATTATCATTAGTGAATTAAATAATAGCCATTGATATCTAGTGAGGTGAGAAGTAATCTTAGTCGTCAATCACTTTAGAGATCAGGGTTAGGTGACAACACAAGATTATAAAAGAAAGGCTAGGGTGAAGGATAAGACACTTGATACATTGATTCAGAGTAGAGAATGACCTTTTCTCAGAGAGTTGGATCATGAAGGACTATGATACAAGAATATATTATATAGGTGGATAAGGACTTCCATATAGAGATAAGGTTAGGGAGTAGACATGACATAGGAAGTCGTAAGTGGGTTTTAGTTGATTGAAGCCACATCAATAGGGTCACACCATACAAATTTTCCATACAATATTTGAGTGTGTGGACACAGGTTTTAGTGGAGACAGGAGAATATATGTGGTTTTTCTTAAGGAAAGGCATGCACATATCAGGAAACATGAAATACCAAGGTCATACAATAGATCAAGAGTTTCTAGGGCCTATAGGTACTATATATAGTTTTTTGTATTTCTTAGTGGGTCATTTTCCTGGGTACGGGAGCCCTTGTAAGATTTGAATTTATTTGAATGATAATCTTGGTTGATGGGAATAATATATTTGTGTATTGTGGTTAATATTTTGGTTTTCAATATTACTTCTGCTATCTTTATTTGAGTTAAATATTCTATCAAGTGTATGTTTTTTTGTGAGCTGCTAATTTGATTTATAGCAAGGAAATCGATAGATAGCAAGATACCTAGGTCTGGAGTAAGGGGAATTCAAAACATAACACACCAACCACATAATGAACATAAGATGTACCTTGGGAAAACCCAATATGAGAAAAACCAAGCTAGAAGGTGATGCCCATTCCTTTCTCCTTTTTTCTCAGTTATGAAGTGAAAATACAAAGAGAGTTCACTTAGTACATATTTTTCATGGACATTGTGGATTATATGGCTAATACACTATCTTCTATTTTCTCTATTCTACTTCAATATCCCACTCCTAGATGCTCTACTCAACCATGAGACAACAAACAATGCAATAAGAGTGGAACCCCTTCCTATCCTTATGGCCTAGTGTTTAACCTTGCCTAATTTTAATCTAAGGTTAGGGTGACAGTTTTTGCATGCCTGAACTCTCAATTAGGGTTATGATTTTAGACCCTATAGAATCTTATTGAAAGTATACACATGAATATCTCCACATGTGTGAGTAATGGAAGATGATGTGGCATCCACTTGGTATCATGGTGGTCAAAAAAATAGATCAACTTGTAGAAGGCATAACTTCTTCATACCAACTCTAATTGAGGTGGTGTTCATGTTGTTGCAAATATATCAATGTGTAGAATAACATTGAGAGGTTACGAACTTTGTTCACAAAGTTTGGACCCAAAAAATGACAATTTAAGGCCTCAAACAATATTTGAATGTTTTTTGAACCCAAATCACCAAAATGGGACCTACCTCTAAAATGGCCCCTACAAGCCAATAGCTTCAATTTTTCCACCCATAAAGTACCAAAATAGATGATAAACTATATAGTGATCCATTTTGGATCATACATCCCCATTTAAGGAGGATTTTCATTCCCAAAATATTTTACTAAAGGAGGTAAGGACATTTTTTCTCTACCTTCTCCTTGGAGTACCACTTGGCTTTGCCTAGAAGTTGTCCTTTTAGACCAACCTACTAGAGTTCATGCTTCCCCCATCTATTTGTTTTAGACTTATTTTACAAAGTTGTATCTCCCTCTAACTATGATTGAGATTTTTTTTCTATTCCTATATAGTAGGTAGGACTTGCTCATAAATTTGTTGGTCCAATAGGGAAGGCTCATAGAGATTCAAATTCTCTACATTCACTATTTATTAATACACACATATGGTG
>JASDQU010029480.1:0-25155 GCA_032191745.1 Picea mariana | reverse complement strand
GTATTGTTTCCCAGTAGAGGTTGTTATTGTCTCTCTAGTTGTTGATGAGATTTTGAATCTATTGTATAGGTTTCCATTGTATTCAAGAGTTGAAAGCTACTGAGAAGTAGTATATGAATATATGTAATTTTCAGTTGAACGAATATAAAAGAGGAGAATTGTCCCAATGTGTGTCATTGATGCGTCTATCTGAGTGAATGAATGGTATATTTCCTGTTTGTTTGGAATTCTCTATTATTTCTTGTTCTTGAATTTATGCATGCATTTAAATGGCTAGATGTATGAATCTGTGAGGTTTAAATAAGCTTCAATTGTTTCTCTTCTATGAGCGAGTGCAAGGAGTGCATAGCGTCCGCAAGGAGTGCATTGACAGAATTTGTTTCAAATCATAATATTAGAAGAGATAGCATAAACTTTATGCATGAAAGGAGTGAATAACATCCACAAAGTGTGCGTGACAGAGTCCATTTTGACTCAGAAGCTCAGGAGGAATAGCTGAGATTGTCCACGGAGTGGCTGGAGTTCAGAAGAGAACCTATTGCAAGGTGTGCATAGGCTAAAATTTTGACTAAGGGTTGAAAAGATCATTCATGGAAGAAAAATTCTGAGGAAGAATAAGCTTAGGAGGGAGAACATCGAGAAATATTCAAAGGGAAGAGTCCTTTAATTTTTCCCAAACTAACAAACTAGATCCGTCTCGGAGGAGCGATATTTTTTTCTAGATAGTTAGATCTAGGATAACTGCATAGAGGTTGGTCGTAAATAATTTCGGCACTTTTTGGTTTGGAATTTTGGAGTTATTGTAAGAGAAAAGTCGCAAAACCATGGACCCACGAAGAAATATTAACCATTGGCTATGAGGAGAACATGTGGAAGCGGATTAGGAAAATCTGGGAGTTGGAAGTCCAGAGGTTCTCATGTGAAGTGAACGGGGAAACTCGTAAAGTCATGAAACCCAAATCATAATTGGACCGTCAGATCCAAAGAGACACATGGAGGAGACCCATGAGTTCAGGGAAGGTTTCTTCAAAAATAAAAGGAGGAGATTGAAGAATCACTGAAGCCCAAATTGGTGAAGGGTTGTCTCGAGGTCATATCCCATGGTCACATAGCGGAGGAAGAGTCTAGTGCAAGACTAGTACTCGTGAATCAGTTTCTCCAAGCATCGGAGAGTGGAGTTTTAAGTGATATGAACTTACACGTGACAACAAGGGGACTTGTGCGAGTGTGTAAATAGCTCGGGGTCAATCGAAGACCTAGAAAACCAGTTTGGTTCAGGGAGTTACAAGATCCAAGACCAGGAGGTCGCAAAATCCCCAGGAGAGAACAAGGGTTGTCGTCATGTTGTCTCACATCCTATTCAACCAGTGGTTGAGGGTTGATGCAATATTAATTTGATCCCACTCTTATCTTGGGCAGTTACAAGTCTAAGGATGTGGTTTCTCTGATGCAATCTTCAGTTGATCCCACTCCTATTTCAAGGAGCGATGTGTATTTTGACCATGTCCTTAGTATTTCTAGTTTAGTACCTTCTGAATAAGGGAGCATTCCACTCTCTTCGAGCACACTCCCTCCAAGTCATAATATGGTTTCCTTTGATTGGAATTATCTTTTAGAGTATCACCTTCATTCTTCTTCACCCTTATGGATAATGGTTGGAGATAATAAATTAGGAATTCACCAAAGTATTGTAGATGAAGGATCCTTTGCGATTATTTTATCATCCTCATATTGGAAATCTTTGGGTTCTCCTAATATTGTGTAAACTACCAATGAGTTGTTGGATTTCGACAGAAGACCTAGAAAATGTTTTTGGATTCTTCCTCATTTGCCTATGATGTTAGGTGGGAAGATTTTCCTAGTTGACCTATTAGTGGTTTCAAGACCTTTATAATTTAATTTGATTCTTGGGCATGATTATGTATATGCAATGAATGATGTGGTGTCTACGCTCTTTCGTGTGATTCATTTCCCTCACAAAGGAATCATTGTCACTATTAATCATATTTCATCTGATAATCTCCTTCCTGGTTCAAATTTACCTCAGGTTTCCCCTTTGTGTGTTCCTAGAGTTCAAGTAGATTCTTCCTCACCATGAGTGAATAATGTGTCATATTATCCTTGATGTTCAATTACTCTTAAGAAGGATCCTTTATAGTTATGTTCACCTTATCAAGACAAGGTCTCATAAATTGATCAGGTGTTTTATCTGATGGGGGCATGTGATCCCTTGCTTCCCCCTATTGTCTTGAGTAATCTGGAATTTCCTATTGAGTTTGATATTACTATTTATAAGACCTCGAGCCCTGATATTTGTGATCTATCGAACCCTGGTTTCATGGATGTTGAGTTTCCTTAAGATGAGACCATCCTTGAAGCTATGATTATGGATCTTAGACCACTTCCTGAAATGGAATATTTAGTAGTGGGTTACCAATGAAACCCTTTCCCTGATCCTAGAAATGGGATCTACCTGAAGCACTACTATGCATAAGCCACAAGGTTGTGCGGTCCTATGTATATATTATACCTTTAGGGTTTCTTGTTTTCAAGTTATGTATTCCATAATACTCGTATTTATCAGAGGTTTCTATATTGGAATTATTAACTTATGGGTAAGTGTTTTTGGTCATATATATAGGACTTTGGATACATTTTATTTGGTACCTTTTCATTCCATGTCAATTCGTTTTGACAGGTAATGATCTCGAAATCGACATATAGGTTCGAGTTCCCCCTTCATGCATTTTTTCATTATTTGTTTCCTATTTCATTTTGACTTAGGCTCAACCCCTCTGAGTTGCGACAAGGAACCTTATCTGTTTTTTAGAAGTGTTTTGATTCACATGGTAGATTCTACCTTCCATGGGCACCCTAGTTTAGAACCCCTTCTATATTCTAGTGCTCATGCTGCAATTTTTTCATTAGGCTCAGGAGTCTTGTTTATCCTATCGTGACATTGCATATGAACTTCATTATTCTTACTCAATCTTCTTATGTCTATTACCTACAGGACTTCCTCCATTATGGAGTCTTAGTTAATATTTTTTCAAACTCCTTAAAAATGAAAAGATTGTTAAGTGAGCTTGTTTCCATTCACACGGATTTGAAAGGATATCTATTCGGTGCAAGATTACCCCTTATTAAGACATAATAGACTAATTACGAAAAATAAATACTCTAGTCAACTTTGACTAGAAGAGTTCTCCTTGGTATTGTTTTACATTTTTTCATTCTTGGGAGACTAAATTTACGAAAAAGAACATGAGAATGAGTTCCAATTGCATTGCATATTCAATACTTAAGATTTTAGGCCTAGTGTTGGATTCAACATGTTGTTGTTGAACCCATTGCTTATGCATTCCTATCAGTGCCCAACCTTTCAATTTATGCCTTTGCGACTCGACACCTTATCCTTGGAGGAAACATTCCCTGAGTGTCCTTATCCTACACATGCTTTCCTTGCATTGAGAATAGGTATGTTCCTTGCACTATGGAGCTAATTTGATTGCTTGCGACACTCATTTCCTCCAATGTACTATAGCATTATTTTATTCTTTTTTTAGGCTTTAATAATATGAAAAATACCAAAAAAATTAAAAAAAACAAAAATAGAGGGGAAAGTGCCCATCTCATTTTTTGGCAACAGGTTTTTCTCCCTTGAACAAAGCACAATCTTGAGTCAGTATCTCATCATTTTAGGTCTAGTATGGATTTAGGAGACATTTTATCATTATTTAGTAAACCTCACTTCGTTGGTTATTCTTCCAACTATCAGGAGTGTTTGTGGATGCCTCTTGTATCAAAAAATGTATCCCATTTTATAGTCATGCTGCCTAAGTCACATAATGTGTCGTGCTTTTGTTCAAGGGAAGTTTCATCCTAAGTTGACCATTCTATAGTTAGTCTCTAACCTTGCATGTCATCCTTCCCAATTCAGTGAAGTCCATCTCGTCATCATAAATATCTTTTTTATTTACATGTGCTAGTATAGAAGGTCCCCATTGAATTTTTGTTGGCAGGTTTTCTTTTATTGACTCAACACATTGCTTTGAGAGTATGACCTAGAGTTTCACCCTGGGCCTATTTGCATTATTTATAGGTGTCATTACATTCAATAGATCATAAACCATTATTGTTCATTGATTGATCGATTTCCCTTTTGTTCGACGTCAACAACAATCATTCACACATAGGGATTCATGCAATACCTTAGTTTCCATTTGACCCCATTGGTGGATTCCTCATATTTTTCCGTAGTATTAATCGCTGGCTACTATTAAGAGAGTCTCTTTCATGCACCATTTCCATATGGTGCATGCCAAAGTCATACCTCAGTGTGGTCCTTACAATCTGTTCTTCAAAGTCCTTCCAAATATTTAGCCTTCTTCTACCCCTTGTGTTGGATGATGGAGGATTCCTTAATCCATTCCTTCCAATGGATCTCTTCCTATCGAATTCAACACATATTCCTATGGGATAGGGAGCTAGAGTCATATTTGGTACCTTGGGTCTTGCAGTCATTAGTGGCAGGTTCCTTCGCTATTGACAGTGGGAATACATCAATATCCCATGCTCGATAGATTCTACCATGTGTTCGACATCAACTCATTTATCCACACTTGTTAGATTGTACCATGGTACCTTGACACCCATTATCATCATCAGTGGGTTGTCTCACATTTGTTAACAATACACATCAATGAATGGTAATCAAATGGTGTCTCACTATGTTCGACCCCAATACATCTATTTGCATAGTGTAAACTCGTACCATGAAAGATTGTTTTGAAGACTTCGGGAGAAGTATGATCATCACATATTTTATGCTCCTACCTAAATATACCACTCCACATACATTGGTACTTGCACAGGATCAAATTATTCACTCCATTGGTTCTAAATATCCTCTTATCTTTATTTTTGAGACATGGATCCACTATGTATTTCTCGTGGCCATGTTTGTTACTTTCATATATCACATGGATCCACTGTGTATTCCTTGTAGACATAGACATTAGTCATACTTTCATATGTACCATGGATCCACAATGTACTTGATTTGACGACCATGCTTATATCACTTCTGAGCATGGGTAGGCCTGACTTGGGAAGAGAATACTCTTACTTGATTGTGGCTGATAGTTTTTGTTTTTGGATCAGTTGTTCGGGAACCTTCATGTGTTTACTTCATTGCATCCTCACCTCTCATATTTATAATGTATTTTGTCCATCATTTTTCCATTTTTACCTCACACAATAGGGGGCATCTGTTATAGCACAAATTTCCACATCTGTGAATTTGTGACATGGCCTTATCCTTTTGCCTAGATTTCTAAGACAAATACCAAACTTTCCTCATCAAATTTACTTTAAAAACTTGGATTTTGCATATATATGCGTGTTTCCATTATGAAACATGTGGATGCATGCGCCTTTCAAGATTGCATCTCGGGAATGCCCTAAAAACTTATGAAAAATAAAATATTTCCACAATTTTAGGTGGTTTTTTCGATTAGGTTTGTTTCCCAACATCAATGAGCCCATAATAAATAGAATTCAACCTCCTAGACCTCTTTTGTATGGTATAAAATTACCATTGAGGGAAATGATGAAGAAAACTCTGATGGTGCAAGGTTATGTTGTTGAGATTTAGAAAGATTCCCTAATCCCTTCATTCTCTGAGTAGAATCCCTGACCTGGGAACTCCTTTTATAATGTTCCTTCCTCTCCTATATATCCATAAGGTGTGTTCCTATCCTTATTGGGTTATATGAGGAAGAGCGTTGCTGTTGAGTTGATGCTCGAAGGATGTTTGGAGGAACCCGGGAAGTTGGCTCTGAAGCAATGTTGGAAGTTGAACCAGGTTGTAACTAACTTTCACATATTATTAATAATAGAAGAGTTATCTTTCCCTCCTATCTTGTGGTCATTGCAATGTTATATGTATTCATTGTTCATATATGCTTTGATTTACACACATGATATAAGCTTTTTGAACATATAACTACCTTGTTGCGGTATTATCTTGGTTTCCTATTCTAGTCTGGTTCTGGTAGAGACTAGGAGCACTTCAAGAAGTAGGAGCGGGGATCAACATCAAATGAAGGATTTAAGATGAAAATTTTCTCATTTTTCCTTCCCTTCTCTCTCCTAGTAAAAAGTAGTTATTTCTTGTTAGCATGCTTGTTTGTGAGGGTAGATTCTAGTTTTATTAATTCGTTATTTCTCTGATGTGACTTGACCCAAGGTTGTGGGGGGGAAATCCCTTAATCACGTGTCATTAGTCACTATGATTCATACTAGACACAAGAAACCAACCAGTGCAAGTCATGCTTGGGGTGTTTATATTATTAAGAAATATATATAAACAATACACAAGCCTAAGTTCCCTTGTGCATTTTTCAAGGGATATCACCTTACTCATCTATGCCTTATTATTCTAGAGATAAAAAGAGTGTGGTCCCTATTTGTAGGATATTCTACTCTTGAACCACCTTTAGTTTCTTAGAAACCTATTAAACCATTAGTCGATGAAGTGGTTGATCCAATGCAATATTAATCCAATCCCACTCTTCTTTTGGAGAGAGATGTGTCTGTTAATCATGTTTTATCCACTACTAGTTCATAACCTTTTGAATAAGGGGTCATTCCAATCACCTTGAGAATGCTTCCTCCAATTTATAAGAGTGTTTACTTTTATTGGAATAGTATTCTTGATCCTCACCTTACTTACTCTTCACCCTTTGTTATGATGAAAATCTCTCTATGGCTAGGGATAAACCACAATAGACGAAAATGACTACAGAAATCAACTCTAATCTCAAATATGCTATATAAGAAAATATGCTAACGAGACAAGATAAAGATCTTACCTCGTCGAGACGTTCGATGAAGTCCACCATTGAGCACTTGACTCAAATAAATACACCCACAACTTGTCCTCAACAACCAAGAAATGAAAGCATATTGCGATAATATATAAGGTTAGCACATTAAATAGCATAATTCATCAACATTCATAACAAATACGCCCATGGAAACAAAATTTGAATATTTACAAGATATTAATTGGATGAGAAAAGAGGATTTCCATTAAAATGTAATCAACAGAAGTGAATGAATTACAAACCTCTATGTCAGCATGGTTCAGAACCGAGAAACTAAGTCCCTTTCAGCTGGGCCTCCACCACTTCAATCCTCCACCAAAGGCAAGCTCATATAAGAGAGACAGTGAGGTTCTCAATCAAGTAGGGAATATCTTGGGGGCTAAACAATGTGTTCAGACTTAAAAGGACAAAGGGATGCAGACTCAATATGAAGTGAATAATTTCTCCAGAGTAACTTTTCTCTCAATGTTGAATTCTTCTCCTCTTTTCCATAGCTCGGATATGGCTCGTTTATAGCCTTCAAATGGAACTGAAGGGTCAAGTCTGAATGTTTCCAGTATATGGAAGGTAAAGGATCATGGATCTCGTGATGTGACATGGAAACCTGACACCATTTTTTAATTTTGGGCACAAAAACTGATGTACGCGGGTTGTAGTGGTGCAACCTATGTATACACATGTTGTATAATAGTTAGGGAGCGTATATGTGGAAAAATATTGTTTTTAGATCTGGGATTTACCAAAAGGGACTTCAAGTCTACATAGGGAAATGGAAAAAGGCCTTCTGAGAAAATTTTCATAAGGTGAGGCAAATATTTCTATAACATATGCCCCCTAATGTGTGAGGTTAGAGCATTATCTGTGATGGTCAAAATGCATTATAATACCCAAAAGTGGATTAATGGAGACCCATCTGGACGAACTAGTTTCTCATGAGAATATTTCAATCTGTATTGACTTTGTGCACGTGGTTGCAATTTGAATTACACTGCAGATCCATGTGAAAATATACCAAACAGTTGTTCATGGCCATGAGTAGGAAATACAAAGGTGGCTATATGCCAAAGTTTATCATAGTCACGAACACGGCCCAATAACACTAGTCTCAAAATCAATCTGAAGATATATGTATACAATGGAGTACAATTTGCTCTCCCATGGTCATTAAATTCATATAGGTATTGGTCCAATGAAATATAGAAACAACTCAGGAAATATGTGACTATGAACTGATGTCTTCAAGTCTTCTTCATGATCCGCCAAAGATGAAATTCTACATCATTTGAATAAAGGAGTTGAGGTTGAACACAATGATACTTCATTTGGTTAGTGGTCATTAAGGTATATCGTTAGAAAATGCGATACAACCTACTGATACTGATAATGAAAGTATGTATGAAGGCACCGAGTACATTATTACAAGTGTGAATAAATGTGTTAGGGTCGAACACTTGAAGAATCCATCGATCAGAAGACATTGATGTATTCCCAATTTTCGATGGCGGGAGAACCTGCCACTAATCACTGCAATCCTCCAAGTACTCATAAGACTCTAGGTCTCATTTCTAGAATAGATTTGCTGAATTCGATGGAAGGAGACCCGCTGAAAGGAGAGAATTGAGGCATCTCTCATCTTTCAGCATGAGGTACAAAGCAAGAGCTTGATGATTTGGAGGAAATCATACAAAGAACATGTTCATGAACCAACAACCCTATGCGTCTTTCAGATGTACCCGATGCAAGCGGGACATGAAAAAGACCCTCTGAATAACAACCAATAAGGAAACTTTTTGACAAAGGAGAGGAAACCACCAATAAGGCTAATGGAATACAAGAAACTGCATAAATACCAATGTGTGAATAGATTGCTTGCCATCGAGCACAAGGGAAACCCCCCAGTCAGAAACCAATGATGAAATGTCAACTGTTGGGTTCAAGGTTACCTACCAATGATGAAAGTAGGACCAGGGTGCAAAATAGGACTACAACTTCATGTAAATCTGAGACACACTGAGGGTATGGTCGACATGCAAAGTCAAGATTTCTGAGGAATGGATAACAAAGGTTGATATACATCCTTTGAAAAAGAGCATGAGATATATGGACAACTTTCTCATCATAGAATCGATGATGAAACTTTGTGATGTAGGAGGCATCAATCAAACTCTCCATAGGGATTGGAAGAGTAACCAGTCAGGGGAGTAAACTCTCGGTAACGAGCTCAACTTCCTAAGGTCATGCTAAACCCAAAATTTTGATAACAAGTGGACTAAAAAATTGTGTGCTATGTTCAAAGGCGACACGACTTCTGCCAATATAAGATAATATTCTTTTCCCACCCATCTTTTTTTGTTTTTTCATAGTCAAATGAATGATATGATATAAAGGAGGAAATGAGTGTCGCAAGTAAGCAACTAGTTCTAGCAGTGGAACATACCTATGCTCAACGCAAGGAGTTGCATGCAGGATATGGACACTCGGGGGAATGTTTCCTTCTGGGTATAGGGTGTCAAGATGCAAAGGATATAAACAAGGCTCTACTTGGTTGATGATGAAAACTGTTGAGGTGAAAGGCTTATAATGCAAAAGAGAGAACCAACAATAGGGTCAATACTACAAGCAAGAGAATGAGATGCAATTAGAACTTAACACCAAAAAATGTCCTTTTTCATAATATTAGTCTACTTGGTTTGAAAAAGGGGTAAACTTACACCAAATAGACATCCTTTCAAATCCAATTTACGAATTTGAGAGAGACAAGTTCACTCGACAATCTTTTCTCTTTTTGAGAGAGTCAGAGAAGATCTTAAATCAGACTCGTTGGGAGTCCTCTAGGTATAGGTAAACATGTGTATGAGTAAGAAATGATGTTCAAACATAAATTCATGTATTATCTATAACGAAATCCCAATCCTATAGACAAAAATCTCTGCATGGGCACCAAATGAAGCAGGGAATCTAACTAGGGTACCCATGTTTGGTAAGTCTCTACCATTCAAGAACAACACTTCTAGTTGGAGATAGAAGGTTCTGTGTCATTTTTAAATGGGTTCATACCTAAGGCATATGATTTGTAGTCATAGGATATTGCAAGTGTGCATAATGGATTGGTGACCTATGCTATATGTTGGATGACGAAAATACCTATCCAAAGTTATGAACGACTGACATGGCACTGAAAACCACAAGAATCCCTAGATAAAACCACCAAACCAACTCCATCCATTGTCATATTAGTCCATTAGGCCAAAATATTGTACGAAACTATGTAAAGTGGCTAAATTTTTTCTATAAACAGTAAACAAAACCAATTTTACTATACCATTTGTATTTTTTACCCAAACAGTGTATTTTGGACCAAATTGCCTCTGAATTTCAACCACTAATTGTGAGAGCTATGAGTGACGAAATCAAAAACTGTTTGGACCAGGTAATTCGTATTGCTCCCCTCTTTATTTCTAGTGGATTAAAATTTGTAATTAGGCCTCATTTTTTTATTTTCTTAGGGCGCGACTTAGAAACTAAGGTGTACACAAGATACAGATCATCAGGTCACGTATACACATACCTATATGTGACTGTTTGCAAAAAACCAGTGTATAAGCAACCCTATACATGAATGCGTACACTGTAGCTCACATACATGTCTATGGATAAGGTTTTTTAAATTTTGCTAACTCAAAAAATGGTTTGAGTCTTGCAGGATGGTGCTAGAGTTGAGAGAAAGAGAGCATGAAGAGGTGGATGTTGCAATGGAGAGAGATCCAAGGTCCTAGATGGCCTTAAAAATATGTGGGATATAAAAATTTTGGGCTCTCAAAGGTATGAAGGCTCAAGTGATACTTCTTCAACTTCTTATGAACTACTGGGATCCAGATATTAATACTTTCAACCTTGATGGACAACCAATGAGGATTGAAGTTGAGGATATCTACTTCTTGACGAGATTTTTGCACCAGGGTGATGTGGTCAACCTCAAAGCCTAGGGAGATGGGAGTGGCATGAAAATAGAGGATTACATATCCACTCAATACATTGCAGGGACCAAGAAGGTAGGGAGCCAACTCCCAATCAAAGAGATCAACAATATGAGTCTCAAGATTGTTGTCCTAGTGTTGAAACGGATCACATGGTCAGCCTCTTTGCACCAAGAATCAATGCCACTTATTTTCTATTTACTGGAGTGCTTGCGACCCACGGTTTATGACTGATGCACCTCACTACTGGCCAACATGAAGATCCAGATGACAGACTGCAAACTGGGTTGAAAGAGGAACTTCGGGTTCACGTCTATCCTTTGTAGCTTTTTCTTCGAGTAGGTTCCAGACTTAGGCCCTAGAGTTGAGATTGTTCCACATGGGCCTCACGATCCAACCATGGCATGGTGGACCAAGGTGATGAGGCAACAGGGGGGTTTTAGGGTGCAAACAGCCTACATTGATGAGTTTTTCTTCTGGTAGATTTGACAGGTGAGGCTCTAGAGGACTACCCTTACATAGGGATTAACTTTAGAGGAGATCGAGACATGTCGTTACCACCATGTTTCTCCTACAAAGACATAGGTATGTCAATTTTTTTTTAATTTTTCATTTTTTTGTATGTTTGCATAAGAAAACAATTTATTTTTTTGGATGATTTCAAGTACTAACTAAACATGTGTGTGATGTAGACATGGGTCCATGACTACCGGATGGACTTCCAAGACATCAGTGGAGGCACTAGGGGGATGAGGTAGCGAGAGGGGATGTTGATAGAGTGATTAAAAAAAAGCAGTGAAACCTTTCTTGTTTGATGCAGAGGATTCCCATGGTTCAGGTGGTGGATATTCCGGAGGTGACACAGCGGCAGGTGGTAGGTATGCCCTGTTCTTGGGTATGAATATTTTTATTTCTCGCTTATTCCACAGTATGACATCATAAAAAAAATTTGGCACCACAGGCGTAGATGTCGTGACTATTTTGTGATCAACCGTATATGTATTTTGAGGGTGTCAGCCCCAATTTTGTACTATACCATCATATTTTTGGAGAGATGAAATATATATAAAAACATTGATCTTCAGCTTTACTTATGTTACAATGTGTACATTGATGAAAGTGTTTTCTTTGATCAATTAGTTATGTGAAAAATGTCAATCTAAAACAAAATTAGCATATGCATCGGATTCATAATTAGAACTTCTAGGTATGTGATGGTAAGTAATCAAATCAAAATATCATTCTAAAAGTTGTACCCATAAGAATCATTGGAGTAGATTAGGGTCTCGCACACGGTAATTGTTGTTCAACTAACATACTACTAATTGGGTGTCCAGACACACTTCTAACAAGTGAATACCATGTGAAATGGCATCGCATAAAAGTTATATAACGATGTTATAATCAGACACATTATTTGTGGATGGCCCTAGGAAAATGCCACCTAAAGACACGAGTAGACCCTCAGGTCAGTAATAAACCCAAGTGGTGGAATCCAAGTTCCATGTATGACAAATGGCCCCATCAACGAATCCTAAGTAGATCGAAGAATCCGTTGACATCTGCCAACCGAGGGAAAAATTGATAAAAAAGATGAAGATAAAAACAAAGGGAAATGATATATATAGTAAAATACATTAGTATACAAAGAGTTACGATCAATATCAGGGCTCAAGAATAATATATTTTCAAATAGAGCCCATATCTAGGCTCAACCAACATGTTCCCTTCATACTATTCTAATTCATAGGCCCCTTTTTCTAAGATACGTCGCACAATATAGGGACCATGCCACATGGGTTTGAACTTGCCTTCCCCAGTGGTTCTTTGGCTTGATCGTATAGAAGGACTAAGTCACCCTTAGCATACTGTTGAGGACAGATAGACTTATCATATTGTACCTTGAAACATCTTTTATTTTCTTTGATAGCCGTGGAGGCATCTCGACATTGCTCATATAGAATCTCTAGGTGTACGAGGAGTTGTTCGAGATCAAAAGTGTCAAGTACGAGTGAAACTGCCAATATAAGAGAAGGGATTTCACATTCAATAGGTAGGATCGATTCCACACCGTGTACTAACTGGAAAGGACAAAAAACTGGTGGAATTTTTAACCGAGGTTTGGTATGCCCAAAGTGTTGGGTAAAGCATGATATGCCAATTAGATTTTATCTGGATGATAGTTTTCTGCAAAATGGTCTTGAGAGACCTTTTTAAAGCCTCTACTTGTCCATTTTCCTAGGGATAGTAAGGGGAATAATGACCATGTTTAAACCCCAGTTTTGATGCTAATTCTTCCATCATTTCATTTTGAAAGTGACTGCCATGATCAGTGACAATCTCACTTGTGATTCTGAACCTGGCTAAAATTTGATTGAATATGAAGAAGGAAAAAGTATTAACATCGGATTTAAATTCAGGCATGGCCTCATCCCACTTAGTAAAGTAATCTACGACCATGATAATGTGGTGATGCCCCCCAGCTGAAGTTGGGTTGTAATCCACAACATCCACCCCCCACTTGGTGTAGGGACCGATGATAACAAATGGATGGAGAGGAGTTCGATGCAAGTGGATTTTATGAGTGAACATCTAGAAAGGGTGACACTTCTTAACCATTTTGATGCAATCTTTAAAAATCGACGGCCAAAAATAATCAGCTTGCAACATTTTATGGGTTGTCACAAGACCAGATATATGACCACCATAAGCCCCATTGTGGCAGTTGTTTAGAATAGAATCAACTTCTTTGTGAGTTAAACAACGACACAGGATATTGTCTACTCCTCAGTGGCAGAGAGTGTCGCTGATGATAAGGTAATTCTTAGCCTGGTATCATATACGTCGTCGGTCATCTCACGAGAGATGTTGAGGGAACTTCAAAGTTTGAATATATGCAACAATATCTCCATACCAGGGGTTCGATGATGAGACAAGGAAAATGTGTTCATACACAAATGAATCAACATGAATGACATCCTCATATAATTGAGAGAAGTAAGATATTAACACTACAAAAACTAGTAACATTTTGGACTTTGCAGAAGAGAAATCGAGATCGAATTCTTGTAGAATGATAATCCATTTATTGTACTTTCCCACTATGATATGCCTAGTAAGGACATATTGAAATGGATTGACATCGGCAATCACAATAGTTTTGTAAAGAAATATATAGTGTCATAATTGTTGGAATGCATGAACGACAACCAAAGATAGCTTTTAAACATGAGAATATTTGAGTTCAGGACCAACTAAGTTTCAAATTATATAGTAAATGAAGTGCTCTTGGAGCTCATCATCCTCCTGAACCAATACCATACCAATCATCTCTTTGGATGTGGTGACATAAAGAAAGTAATCTCTACCATAGTCTGGAGACTTCAGCAGAGGCATTGATACCAAGGCTTTCTTCAAAGCATCGAAGGATTCCTGGGCTTGTTCATCCCAGATAAAAGGAGTGTCCTTCTTTAAGAGATGCATGAAACCCTTAGTAATATTGGCATAGTTCACTATAAACCGTTGTAAAAATTTATCTTTCCCCTGTAAACCTTGAAGTTAACGAATAGTGTGTGGGGGAGAAAACCAAATTATTGCCTCAACCTTTTACGAATCTACCATGATCCCATTATCAGAGATTAAAAATCCTAGAAGTCGAACTAACCTATTGAAAAAGATGAATTTATGAGGGTTCAAATAGATGCAATAATGACGACATCTTTCAAAAACTAGTCTAAGGTGTTTAGGGTGATCCACTCTCTTATGAGAGTGAGCAGCAAGATCATTGAGATAGGCTTCGACTATATGCTTGAGATCATGAAATGTGAAGGTCATAGCTTGTTGCAAGGTTGCTCCGACATTCTTAAGGTTGAAAGTCATCTTCTCGTATTTGAAAGTACCCCAAGGGAAAATAAATGTTATCTTATATTGGTCCTCAGGATTAATCTGAATTTGGTTATACCCTGAAAATCCGTCCATAAAAGAAAAACTTTTCTTCCCATAGACTCATCAAGAATCTGATCAATGAGGGGTGTTAGGAAGTTGTATTTGGGATAGTCTTTATTCAGGTCACAAAAATCCATACATACAAAGATGGTTCCTTGCTTTTTATTCACTAAAACGGGATTGGATACCCATTCGGTCAAGGGCACTGGGTAGATAAAGCCAACATTAAGCAGCTTTTCTACCTATGCCTTAATAGTAGGGGCCTTTCTAGGATTGACATCTCTAATTCATTGTCAAACAGGATTAGAATCTGGGTAGGTTTTAATATCATGTTTGACAATCCAAGGGTCGATTCCTAGCATCTCTTCATATGACCAAGCGAACACATCGCAAAATTCTTTGAAGAGCTAGGTGTAGATCATAATTTATTATGGCGAACAATCTGCACTGATGTATACATTTTCAACCTTGTAGGGAATACAAGAGATATCGATCATGACGGTAGGATAGATACTCTCCATGTTTCCTTCGATATAAATATTGTGGGTATCAATTGGAACTATGGCATGATCGACTATCTCGCTCAAGGTAGATCTAAAATCATCTTGTTTGATTCTGGAAAGATCTGGGAGAAATTAAGAGCGATGATGCATATCATCCCATGTCCTATTAGAGCCATTTATGGCCTCTATGATAGCTTCATCTGAAGGTAAACTCTCATTGAGGTGGTCATGTGAACAAGACAATGAAGTGGCCCACATGGGCTCTAGAACAGGATCCTCCTCATCCATCTACGAGGTAATAAGATATGGATTGATGTAAGATTCAAGAACAACTTGATACGATATCTCTGCTGCGAATATTGGCATGGCCATTCCAGTATGTGACTAATCTTCACAAGATGCAGTCGAGGAACATAGGGTCCAAGGATCATTAAAATACAAAGTGCAAAAAGGAACAGACCTCTTTCATGAAGTAGACCTACTGGACATGGCATATATATGATGAACCAGTGCCATGAATTCGAAGGTACCCAAAAGGGATGAATACATTCTGACACCGATATTCTCAGTTGTTGGCTGAGAATTGTCAATCATGGGGATCAACGATCCAATAGATGCATTGGGGATAGCGTACGCAAAAGAAAATTGGTTGATCATCACAATATTCCCATAGTGAGGAAAGCAAAGAGTGTTGAAGATGGACGATACGATTGCATCCATAGAGTAAGTCCAATGGCATCCTAGTAACAATTTATAGTTGAGGGGAACATCAACCACCTCGACATCCACCTTTACCATCTTCCCACCTAACTAGACTAGGAAGGGAGGAAGAATGCCGCGAGGGTAGAAGGAATGACCATGAAAATCAGTCAACATGGTCAGATATTGAGAAAGGGTTAGAGAGCTGAGGGCTTTCCAAAAAACTAGGGACATCACACATGTTGTACCACCTTCATCAACAACAATACATTTGATGGTACACTTTGATTAACCCACATGGATTTGACATCAAAATTGATAACTTTAGAGCCACAAGGATCTAGATCTCCTAATGCACATAGAAAGGCATTTCTTTATGAAGGACACATTTGGAGTACCTCCAGAGCCAACATCACACAAGGGGTTTGGCCCAGATCCTCAACAATAGAGTAATTTTGGGTGGCTCTAGAATTAGGATGGTGGGTAGAGCACTTGATTACTCCTTTCTAAATATGAGGTAGGGGATCTAGTTTTTCGATATGTAAGGGTGTCTCCGGAGGATGGGGTAGACTCTAGACTAGGTACATTCTATGGATAACTTTAATCGTGAGACCGACTAGCTGCATTAACCTCATATTTAACCATATTTATTCATAAAATGTCATCATATTCAATCGGTGGTTTTTGACTCTCACTCATTGCATTTCTAGCATTTGAGGAGCTCGAGGCCATGTGATGATTATGTGGAAAAGGATTAGTCAGCACAGCGAGTGGTAGAGATAAAATCCTCACATCTTCCACAGGTTTGGGGCATAAGTGGGTAAGGTGGTCATATGTACAAATATTGTAGGGAAACTTCACCTTCCACCTTTCTTTCTTGGCCTCACTAGCATTATTATTCGAATTCTTATTATTACCATTGTCCTTGGGTTTATTATTATTCTTCTCACCCCTACGATTATTACCACATCCTTTCTTTTTATTCCCTCCTGGTTATTAGTTACCATTCTGGTTGGTCTATGATTGCACATAATGTACATCCGCCAACTGAGTGGGAGTGGAGGACATAGACGAAGTTGGACATCCTACATAATGGTTTAGAGACAACTCTTTCAAATGGCTTGTCACCGAGTCTGTAGATTTCACATTGGAATATCCTACAATGCCATCACCATGAGGCCCAGTATTTTGTCTAGGGTCATAGTTTGACCTCGGTGTGTCTGGAAGAATCTTGTATAGCATCCCATCCTGAACATATATTAGATCTAACTACTTGGCTTTAAAAATTTCTTCTTCCTCAGATGTAACCCCAGATGTAGAAACATCCTTCGAAATATAAGGCTATAGAGACTTAAGGAACCACTCTACCAGGAATTCCAAGGGTATGTAGGCCTTGATCAACCTATTTCATCTATGCCATTCCTGGATGTGATCCAATATATGAGTGGATTTATCCTAATGGAAGGCTGACAGAAGTTCTATGCCCGCATCGAAATGTACTGGCGATTGGAAGTGGTTGAGGAAGAATAAAACCATCTGATTAAAATTTTTGTATGTCCCCCTTGGTAGCTCGATACACCATTTAGTGGTGACCCCTATAAGAGTGCATTGAAACAATATTAACCGAATAAAATCATCATTAAGGGAGTTCAAAGAGCACCAAAGGTGAAAAGTAGTGATGTGATCACCAGGATCCTCACCAGTTTTTCCCTAGAATTTTAGAATATTTGAAGGAATCTTGGTGGGGATGAGAAGACATGTTGGATCATGATGCAAATGGTCATTCATTAAATTAGACAAGTTTGGCAGATTGAGTGCGGCCAAAAAAGGGAGACGAGGTTGCGACATCTGGCCCCAAGCTCCCTGGAAAGATTGTTGTTGGGGAATCGCAACCCATCTAGGGTTCTGGTAAGCACCATGGCCCTGTATGGGATTGTAAGACCCTCCTCTAAACTGATTCAAGAGGGGTTGGTTGGGAACCATTCCAGTAGGAATGTTATGACAAGGGTTGTAAACAATTCCCCCAGTTGGAGTGGCTCCAAGTTGGGGGTTTCCAAAGGTATGGAGTTGACCTCCTCCAGGTGTGAATCTAGAGGATAAATATGGATTCTTCATGCCAAACATGTTGGTTGGAATCGGTACAGAGGAGGTGGGTGTAAAGGATGGACCGTAAGTAGTATCTTTTCTGCCAGGTTGGTTACTCCATGCAGAAGCATTAGGACCAGTATTAGACCTGGGGTTAATAGGAGGAAGTCCTCCAACTGTAGGAGTCATTTTTGGGACATGAGCACCACCAAAATAAAATGGAGTATGTAGAGGATCCATGCCCCAAATTCCAATACTATTATTCGAACTAGACGTTGGGATGAAGGATGAAAAGTGCGATGTGAAATTCGACATACCATAAGAAAAAGGGCTAGAGGCCATAGGGATGGAATGAATATTGTATCCCGACGAGTGAAAAAGGGACCCAAAAGGGTTCATGGCTATAGATTGAGTATTCACTATAAGACGGACAAGAGTGACGATAGGAACCTTCGTGACTATAGTAGGAGTACCATTAACTATAGTAGGTATGGGAGTTGAAGGACTCCCAGTATCTTTCTGACTCGATTCAGTACTCATCCTTATATGATCACAAGTCTGGTAAGTGGGGGTGTGTGTACCACGTTTGATAACTTTACGCCTTTTAGAAAGAAATGACTCAAAATGTAGTGGTAATTGTAACAAGCGGCAAGACCTATAGGGAATATGGTTTGTGTTGGCCCTTGACCAAGTTTTGGGAATTTCTTGGTCATGTTGACCTATTTTGGAACTTCGACAACCTGTCAAAGGAGGAGTGCAAGACAAAGAAAATATCATGGGATCTCAGCCCCCTTTTGGGCCCCTTTTTGTGTTTTTGGGAATATGTAATGGGAATGGGATGTTGGCCCATGGGTTTACCCATGTTTAGGCCCATTTTGTATGTATATATAGATGTCTAGGCCATATAGAGAAAAAGTAGTGAAATCGACATATATGTGATGTAGGCTAAGTGCTAAGAGTTGGATCTGTGTGATCAAGGCTTTGTGCATTCGGTGTAAGCCTTGCAGAGCTGAGTGCAAGTCCCTATGAGAGCCTGTAGAAGGCTTGGTGCTGTAATGCAAGGAAGAAAGATCTAGCGAGTTGCACAGATCTTTCGTCCCTTGCGGAGTAAGGGTTTTGAGGCTTTGTGCTTGTAACCGATTGACTGAAGACAATAATAAAGAAGAGTTGGTGGACGTAGCCCCAGGGTGGGGGTGAACCACGTAAACACTATGTTATGTTCTTTTTTATTTGTCTTGATGTGTTCACATGTTACTTGCTAAGTGATTCGATATGTTTATGTAGATCTATTCATGCTTTGTGCTTATTATATGTGAGAATGTTAGATCTGATCTAGATAGTCATGCTTAGTGCTTGATGTGCTCACTCTGATCCATTTGTATATGCTACGTGCTTGAATACTGTAGATTAATGTGAATACTGTGAAGATTTGTTGTCTTAGTGAAGTGAGAAGTGATTACATATTAAGGAACTGACAGTGATAAGAGTTGTGTTAAGTATTATAATCACAGATATGTGTCCCAACTAAGGTTGCAGACACCTGAGTCTTGCAACCACCCCTGCCTCTACCGCGGGTGAGACTTCATCTGCTTCGCAGGTGTTGCTGAAAGGGTCGGTAGTTAGAGTTTTGTTGGTGTGCTACTGTAGCGTTGAACCCTGGGTCTGCCCCTGTGCCAACAATTTGGCTCCATGATGACTCAAGACTCGAGATATAAAAAAAAATCCTAAGGCCAACTAGTAATCAAGGAGCACACCAAAATAAAATAAACAAAAGGACAATTTGCACACAAACAGGATAAAGTGGCTAAAAGAGGCCTCCCTCCCTAAAGTAGGTATGACTCGCCCAAGAGGGCCTAAGACTCGCTACAAAAGATCATAGGTATAAGAATAAATTATAAGGGACCTCATGGTATTAACAACCATTCGGTTAGATCCCCCTGCATAAGTAATCCTCCATAAAGGTTGTGTGTTGTCTGACCCTTATTTGACCCAGGGTACTTGCAGAATAGCCCCTGCAAGTAACCTATTTGGTACCTATGTCAAGCATAGCCCCTGCAAGTAACCTATTTGGTACCTATGTCAAGCAATTAAGAAACCACGGTATAATTGATGCACAGGAAAACAGTTGTAAGTCAGTTCTACCATATGGGTAGGGTAAAAAATCCCGAAGCCTTGAAAGCACCACCTCTCACAGAGGTAAAGGTACTAGCAAGATCCCCATATATGAATAGATCCCCAGAAATATATCTGACACTAAGAAGGTATTGGGGGGATATCCCCTCAACCAACCTCATGCAACCTCATGCTTAACTTCAATATAAGTGGAGCCTCTTGACGTCACAAATTATATAATGTATTTCACCACTCACTTAGTCAGACACATATGTTAATTTAATAGTCTTGGAGAATTTTAGTCGCAAAATCATATTCCAAGGCTCTAAATCCTAAGCTAGTTTGTGCACCCTAGAAAATAAAATTGTTTCTAATCAAATTTAAATTATTAGTGTTGCTTTTAGTGGCCTTGCTTACTCAAAAAAGGTGCGATCATGAAACTAATGATGTTATGACTTAGCAAGTAAAATAAATGAATATGAATAAAATGCAAAGTCCAAACGTCAATTCCCAATAAATGATAAGCTTTTAAAATTCAATTTTCAATTTAGTTCTACAATTCCAAATAAGATTCAATCTTTCTACACATGTGCTAAGATCAATGATAAGGACTCAGAAGATCAAATGCCAACAATGCGAAATGATTAATATTTTTGTATTTTCAATATAAAAGAATGAAAATGAAAGGACTGAACAACAACTTGATATAAAAATTCTATTGTATGTAAACATAGACAAACCAAGTAGGATATCAAGAAGAAAACACCCAGCCCAAGATGCAAGGACAATCAATGAAAAGGATGATGAGAAAGGCACCGCCCAAAAATTCAACCAAAGAAAGGTTTCCTATCATTCCAAAGACACTTAACAGTCATAACAAAGACCCAAGAAGACTGAACAACCATCAAAAAATACCCAACAAACATCAAACTCAACAACCAAGCAAAAAAGGATGATGTACGTGACTGTTCAGGAGAAAACTACGTATATATGCATCTTCCAGAAGGAAAATAGGTGTATGTATGCGACTGTCAGGTAAAACCCCATGTATATGTGTTAAAACACTGCCAGGCTAAGGATAAGGCCAAGAAACTCAGACTCAAAATGAACATAGGTTGGCAAGAAATCAAACGACAAAAAATCAATATAAACGAGAGCAATCAAAGGAGAAAAACACTCAAAACCCCGAAAAGAATATTCTATCCCCAGTATGGTTGCCAATTCTATTACAAGGAAAATATCTCTATGTCTAGGGGTAAACCACAACAGACGGAAATGAATACAAAAATCAACTCTAATATTAGATATGCTATATAATAAAATATTCTAACGAGACAAGATAAATAGCCTACCTCATCCAGACGTTCGATGAAGTCCATAGTTGAGCACTTGACTCAAAGCAATAGACCTGCAACTTGTCCTCAGCAACCAATAAACGCAAGCATATGGTGATAATATATAATGTTAGCACATTCAGTAGCTTAATCCATCGACATTCATAACAAATACCCCCATTGAATGACAATTTGAATATTTCCAAGATATTAATTGGATGAGAAAAGAGCATTTCTATTAAAATGTAATCAATAGAAGTGAATGATTACAAATTTTCGTGTCGACACGGTTCAGAACCGAGAAACTAAGTTCCTTCCAGCAGGGCCTCCACCACTTCAATCCTCCACCAAAGGCAAGCTCATATAAGAGAGACAATGAGGTTCTCAATCAAGTAGGGAAGAGATTTGGGTCTGAACAATGTGTTCATACTTAAAAGGACAAAGGGATGCAGACTCAATATGAAGTGAATGATTTCTCCAGAGTAACTTTGCTCTCAAGGTTGAATTTTTCTCCTCTTTTCCATAGCTCGGATATGGCCCATTTATAGCCTTCAAATGGAACTGAAGGGTCAAGTCAAAACATTTCCAGTATATGGAAGGTCAAGGATCATGGATCCTGTGACGTGACATGGAAACTTGACACCATTTTTTAATTTTGGGCACAAAACACGATGTACGTAGGCTGTAGTGGTGCAACTTGCATATATGCATGTTGTATAATAGTTAGGGAGCGTATATGTGAAAAAATATTGTTTTTAGCTCTGGGATTTGCAAAAAGGGACTTCAAGTCTGCATAGGGAAATGCAAAAAGGCCTCCTCAAAAAGTTTTCATAAGGTGAGGCAAATCTTGCTATAACACCCTTCCAAATAAGCTTTGAATCTTATTCATTAAACATTTATCATTGTCTAGTATATGAAGGATCCTTTGCAACCATTTTATCCTCCTAAAATTGGAAAGTTATAGGTTATCCCAAGCTTGAAGTAGCTCCCATTCAACTACTAGATTTTAATAGAAGACCTAGTGAGTCTTTGAGGATTATTCCTCAGTTGTCTATCACATTAGGTGGCAAGAATTCCCTAGTCAATATGATAGTGGTGAATGGCCCATTAGACTTCAATATGCTTCCTGTACATGATTATGTATATGATATGAATTTTATGGTGTCTACGATCTTTCGAGTGATGCATTTTACTCAAAATATAAGCATTGTCCCTATTGATCATCTTGCATATTATAATCACAATCCTTAATTGAATTTAGACAATGCTAACCCATTTTATGTTCCTATTATTTGGGTTGACTCTACCTTACCAAGGTGAATTATGTGGCATCATATCATAAGTGTTCAATTTATTCTAAGGAGCCTTCATGCTCATGTTTACCTCCTTAGGACATGGTAATATAAATTTATTAGGTGATCTAGTCGGCTTCATTTACTTTTGATTAGAAAATCCATCTTGATATGGAAATTTATCGATACATTTTCCCACTTATGTGGTCAACTCTCCTAAACCCATGGTTTCATAGATATAGATATGCCTTCAGATAACGACATAATAGAATTTATGTCTACAATCAATAGCCTATGGATATATGTGCATCATTGATCATTGTTTCTTCCCAAAATTCAACAATTGGTGGTTGAAAACAAAAAATATTGATTCAAGATAGGGGCCATTTTCTAGGTCATTGAGTGAAGTGTTAAGTCTTGACCAGATTGAGTCTCAGATTCCTCTTTTGGAACTCGCCACTCCATTATCTACTTCAAAACATACCAAATATGAGTGTCTCATACCTTAATATTTTCTTCATAAGAATCATCAAGGATCTATGATAACTCACGAGACTACTCATCATGTTTATCCTCATGTAGTTCTTGATAGTGACTTGGTTCTAGTTTATGACCAAAATCATGAATATTTAGGAACATGAAATTTTAAGTTTATGTGGCATGGGCCCATCATGGTGTGCCATATGATTCCAACAATATCACATGATTTCATCGATTATGATAGTGATCATTCACCTAATCCTATCAATGGGCTCTACTTTGTGTAAATTTTCAAGTTCCATAGTACTTGTACATGGTGTATTTTAGTAGGTGTGTGTTGCGAGTGATTTTTATTTTTTGCATGTGGTTTGATTTGGTTCATGATTATAATGTTTAGTTGTTGAATTTCATATTTTAGTAGGATCCCCTTGGCCCTCATCATAATCACACCCATGGTGAGACCGATAGCTTACATATGTTAGTTCGCTAGCTATGTTTCCATTTCTCACATTAAATTTAGCATTACAACATAAGCATGTGTGTGCATAATACCATATATTTCCAATAACATTATTTTAAACCATAAGTGTGTGTGTGTGTGTGTGTGTGTGTGTGTGTGTGTGTGTAAACTATGTAGAAATACAAGACCCGAGTTTAAATTGCGTAGTGAAATCTCATAAAAATAATATTATCTAGTACATTGTAATATTATTTTTATGAGATTTCACTACGCAATTTAACCTCGGGTCTAGTATTTGTAGATGGTTTTTATAGGACCTGGTGACCTTTTATTCAATCATTTTGATAATGAAATCCACTTAACCATGAGGTATGTGTTCTTAATTTGCATCTAAGGATAGTTTCTTCCCTTCAATATGATCTTTCATTATTAACTTCCACATTTTTTGAAATTGTTCCTTAGGTTTGATCTTGCTAGGTTGTGACATCATCTTTTATCTATATTTCATGTTGTAACTTATGCAATATTTCCTACCCTTCATGGGCACCCTAGTTATCATTTCCTTTTCCATGTGGTTCCCATGTTGCAATTATTTTTAGGCCCGGGAACTCACATTTATACCCACCATGACTAAAAGTTGAGACCTCATTCTTCTCTCAATCATTTTCTTCTCATGTCTCAAAGGGGTTCCCATTAATTGTAATAGGATAACCATTATCACCAATCATTGATAACTTATACATGGATAATTTTGAAAGAAAGTCTATTGACTCCTTCCTATTGAAGCCTAAGCTATATAAAAATATATATTGACTCCTTCCTATTGAAGCCTAAGCTATATAAAAATATATGTGACTAAACAAACACAATTTGGTTGCATGGAAAGGAGGGTCTTAACACATTCCTCAAACATTTCAACAATCAAAATTATAATATAAAATTAAAAATGGAGGTGGAGAAAAACAAATGCATAACATTTATGGATGTTCTTATCACTAATAATGATATTGGCTCTATGGATCATTGGGTTTATAGGAATAAAAATAACATTCACAGATACTTGCACATTGACTCACATCACTATACTGCACAAACATTAGGCATCATTAATAATCTTGTGACTTGTGTTCCATCAGAATATATGAGGAGTCTCATGTGGAGCAAGAACTGAATCATCTCACCATTTTTTTCAGAAATAACAAGTATGATGAAAAAAATAAACTTTCAATCAAGTGGTTAAGAAAGAAAAAAGACCCCTCCCTAGAAAACACAATAAGGAGGTGTTGTTGGGAAAAATACCCTATGGACTAGAAAACTAGGGTCAGACTTGCATGCAGATTTTGATCGTAAAGAAATTACTTTTTAACCTACCACCCAA
>JASDQU010029478.1:55610-76329 GCA_032191745.1 Picea mariana | reverse complement strand
CATTACATATTTCCCCATAGTAAGATTTATCTTATTGCATTTTCCTGAGCAATTGATGGTTCATCCATCTGCAAACATTACTTGAAACTCTGGTGCTAGATATACAAATCAATTGAGAGCTTTGGCTAATTTATAGTGAATGAAATTATGAGTACTGCCATAATCAATTAGGACTATCACCTTTTTCTTTTTGATGTATCCTTCGATCTTGAGGGTTTGAGGAGTGCTAATTCTAGCCAATGCATTACACGATATCATGGGAGTCAACTCTTCAGATGAAATTGCTTCTACGTTTTCATCTTGATATGGTTCTTGTTCTTGTTCTTCTTCCTCTTCACAATATATGTAGAATAATTTCTTCTTACCACATTTATGTCCCTTACTGTACTTGTTGTCACAATTAAAGCATAAACCTTTTTCCTTTCTTTCCTCCAAATGTTGAGGTGTCAACCTTGTAGGTTGAGGTGTTTTAGAAGAAGGATCATTGTTCTCTCTATAGATGTTAGGATTGGTCCTTCTAATATCCATACCCATACTTTTACTTTCAACATTTCCTGCCACCTTAAATGCATTCTCCAATGATTTGGGTTCCTAAAGGCGAACCTCATGTTGCATGTTATCCTTTAAAGTTCCTATGAATACATCAATCGGGTGCTCATTTGGAATATCTATTACCTTTATATTCAATATTTCTTATGTTGTATCTCCCAATTTTTGGCCCTTCTAGGTATGAAACTTTCTTTTATTTACTTCTCTGATATTTCTTCTCTGCAATGCCACAGGTTTGATCAAAATTGGATGTGCCAAGTGGAATGTACGGTAACTTCCCCACAACTTGTTGATTTTTGTCCTTTCCAGGAGATCTCACTTGTATAGCATGCCCCACACAAAATAATTGAAATAAAATTCTGAAACTTGTACCAGAAATACTATAGATTGTCCACTATCCAATGAAACTAGTCTTACTCAGTTTGGATACTCTAGGAAGATGTTATGATTGTTTTACCTAGAACACCTTATTGAGACTAGTCAATAGGACTAGTCAGATACCATATCTTCCACAGGGTGTATCTACAAATGTAAGATGACCCAGAAGCTAAAAGTTTTACCATAGATACCTTACTAATTTCTGTGAATATCCCCCATATTTCAAGGTCTGAAACGTTACATAAAAAAAATTATAGCGAAAATTCTGCAATGACTCAGTTCAGGATGATTCCAGAACCCTATCTTGCACAGGCTGTATCTCAGAAAGTATAAGGCCTCATGAGCTAAAATTTTAAGCCAACGTACCTTGATCCATCTACTAAATATCCTCCAAGTCATTTCTTCTTAAACATAGTAGAAAAAAGTTATAGCAAAAATGCCAAAGTGTCTTAGATGTAGCAGTGAAACCCCAAGACCTTGAACTCTAATACCATATGTTAAGAACCAAATATCAATATAGCATAGAAAAACCTCAGAATAAGTACTCAACGCCTTGAAAAAGAGATAATTTCAAATAATAAGCCTCTTTGAGGGGGCAACCTCCTTTTACCCCACATAAATTTTCAAGTACAAGATGAATCCAAATGAAAATGTCTCCTTGGTATATATAGGAGACTAGGAGGTATAATTACAACTAATGGAATAAAGCCGACATAAATAAAATAACATTACTAATGTAATACGCCCCAATTAAGGGGTAATGATCCAATATTAGGGCTTAACATTAGATGTTGCATTGTTGTTTACATGTTTATTTTCATGGGTTTATCTTATGTGTGGTTATGATTGTCTATATATTTATGGGTATTTTTTGTATATGTTGCATGTATATGTTTATTGTTATTTTTGTGTGAATCTATGTATTTACAAATGTATTTGTATGTTTACATTTTATATATAAATCTTCCACAAGAGTTCTATGTGTGTATGTTTTAATTGCATGCAGTTCGAAAAATTTATGTGGCATAGCTCAGTTGCATACTAGGTATGTTACAGTATATTCGACAGAGAGAGAACAATAAGAGTTCTTTGGCGTAGCGTGGTCCAGCATGGTTGGTCGGGGACGTTACAAATTGGTATCAGAGCTATAGTTTTCAACAAATTGGGTGGAACAGGTTGAGTTGAAGCGGAATTTCATAGAGGATTTATTTCGAGGTGGCCAAATTTCGAGTTGCAGAGCGTCCAGCTACAATACGGTATAGAAATTGGGAAAATCCCCAATTTCGATTGGTAAATTCATGGGGAAATTGAGAAATTTGGCCATGTGGTAATATATTATTGATTTAATATTTGTTCTAGCAAATTCAGACCCAAAATTGGTCGAATTTGAAGTTACAGTAAAGCCATGATAGATGGAGCGAAATTCGTAATTAAAATTCCCAATTCGTGAATTGATTTGGGTGAATTCGTTCCAAAAATGTCAACCCATAGTGATTTGTTGTTGCATAGGTTGAATTGGTGTTATTGGGGTGAAATTGAGGAAATTTCATAGTTGCAAAATGTCTATGGTAAATTGGGGAAAAAGCTAAGCAAAAGCCACAATTCCTACAACAGAATTCACGAGGAATTGATGCGCATAAAAATGAATGTGCACAGGTGGGTGCACTAAAATGCATAATGCATGGTGAAAAGATTGTGATAGGTAAAATTCAGCATTGCGCAACAAGATATTTGCATGCTAGTACACGCGCTAAATTTTGGTGCTGCACGGAAAAATGTTGGTGTCCGGGTGTGCGTGCTAAATTTTGGTACCGCACAGAAACATAGTGATTTTCTAGCGCGTGCACTAAATTTTTGCGTCGTGTGGAAAAATTTTGGTGTACGGGTGCACGCACTAAATTTGGCATTGCACAGTGTGCATACGCATAATAAGTGTGTGCGGTGTGGACATTCATAATAATGGTGTGCGTCGTGTGCACAATATTGACATAGTGCAGTGGAGTTTGGTAGTTGCATGCACAATGTGAGTATATGTTGTCGCACAACAATTTGGTGAATGTTGCGCACAGAGTATTGGTGCTTGGTGGGGCATATTAAAATTTGGCATGGTGCAGCGCATCATGTGAAATCCATGTGGAATATCAGTGCGTGGTGGATATCAATGCACGGTAAAAAAACTGTGCATGGTGGATATTGGCGTGCGACATAAAAGTAGTGCGTCCAAGTTATTGGCATGATAGATAAGTGATACACAGTGGTTTTAAAGTGAGCGAAGCATGATTTACCTTCTGTTGTTGTTGCACATGGTAAATATGGGTGTACAGGTTGAAATTTGTGCATGTGAATTCGTTTGGAGGACAAACAATAGCAGAAAATCAACGAGATTTTCTATGACGTTTTATATCATTTGAATGCCATCTTTTTGCAGCGCGTTTTTGAGGTCCTTAAGAGCGTTTTTAGCAACACAAAAAGCACTAGATAGAGGTGTACTAAAGGTACATTATGTCTTTGCATCTCAAATAAAAGAGCTCAGATAGATCCTTATAATGGTGTAAATTGTTTGTCAAACAGATCCTTTTTGAGAAAGTTACAACCCAAACAGTGAAGGGTAAATTTTAAGACCCCACTAACTTCAAAGAGCCATAACGTTTGGCTCTGGAATCAGATTGAGGTGCAGGAGTAGTCAATGGAAATTTATTGAGCCATAGGAGACAATCCCAGAGTTCAATTAAATTTTTGGGCATGTTAAAAGTGTTTAATATGGAAAGTAAGGAACATGTAGCATATCAGTTACAATATGGTAAATTGGCCTAGAACTTCAGCAGGTTGTAACTAGCAGCCCAGAAACCAGAATGAGGTGAAACTTGAAAAGAATGTCCATAATATGTTTATGAAGAAACCCAATTGAGATCCTACAAAATATTCAATGGAGTAAGTGCAAGAATGCATAATTACAGCACAAAATTGTGCTAAGTGGAAGTGTGAACAAAACAGTTAATGGGAAAATTTCAAATGGCCATAACTTTCTGCTCCAGACTTGGAATTGAGCATGTGAGTAGGCATTGGAAAGGTCTTGAAAAATGGAATATAAATATCCACCCAAAAAATTGATCTAGGCATTCAAACTTTAAGGAAATCAGAATAAAGTCTTCTGATATATTATTGAACCAAAATGGTTCATATTTTTCATGAAATTGCTGAAACAGTTAGTCTGACAAAGTTTTGTTGGTTGCACATTTTACAAAGTTAACAAAAAATAGATTGGATCAATATCAGTGCAGAGTCCATAGGAATGGAAGAGGAATAGGGGACTTATAGTTAGGAATATGAAATTAGAGGAATGGATGTCCATTTTGGCATTGAAGGAACAAACTTGAATGGACATGGAGGAGAAAAGGATGAAAACATGAATATGGCAGAGACCATTAAAAATTTGCAGAAGGATGTCTAAATCCATATAGATGATAATGAAAGACTTATGAGAGCCAAGGAGCAGCAGGATGACTTCAACATGAACTTATTGCATATCTTGAACATAATAGAAAAGAAATTGGACAAGGAGAGTGGCTTAAGCAAATCAAGAAGTCACGGGCCTTATGATGAGAAAAGAAAATCCAGAAGTGTTAGTAGACATCACCATCACTCCCCAAGGCATTCCAATAAGAGAGCAAAAAAAAAATCAAGTCCATCCTCTGTTAGGAAGCACAAGAAGTCTGGGGTGGATGAGCTACGAGGAGAAATGAACAAAATCAAACCTCCTACATTTGATGGTGAGCACAAGAAGGATGAAGATGCAGAAACATGGTTGTTGGGAATGAGAAATTATTTTCAATTGAATAATTATTCTTATTATGTAGAAGGTAGTATTGTGATCTATCAACTCAAAGGAAAATCATCCATGTGGTGGGATCATCTTATGCAGGTGCAGCACATCAAAGAGAAAAGTGTTAATTGGAGGGAATTCAAGAAGTATTTTGAGAAGAAATACTTGACTAAGAGATACTATGACAATAAAATGAAAGAATTATTTGAACTCAAGCTTGGGAGTATGACCATAGATGAATATGAGAGAAGGTTTTTAGAACTGCTGAAGTATGTCTCTTTCATCAAGGATGAGATAGTTAGGATTCAAAGGTATTTGAGTGGATTTCCATCATTCATCAGTGAAAAAATACAATATGATGATCCCAAGACATTGGAAGAGACCATAAGGCGAGATAAATTCCTATATGATCAACAGAAAGCAAGGCCAACTTTTCAAAAAGCTTGGGAAGACAAAAAACATTTCAAGGTGATCAGAGGAAGAAGGGAGCTAAGCCACCATTCTTTAGAAATAATCCATAGGGACAGAAAACTCCTAGAGAGCCTAGAACGATGGAGGTAGGAGTTCAAAGGCCAAGGCAACCACCTATTCAATGTTGGGGTTGTAAAGGAGATCACATGTACAGAGATTATCCTCACAGAGGTGAAAAAAGGAGAACTTTTCATAATGTACAACAAGACGAAAAAGTGGAGGACATGGGTAGAAATGTGCCAAGCATCTATGCAGCTCTAGACAATAAGAAAGCAGAGTATCATTCACACAAGATTGAAGTGGAAGGTATGAACAACAACCAAACCATTTCTATTTTAATTGATTCAGGAGCTAGTCATAGTTATATAGATCCTAAGATGGTGGAAAGTTTGCATTTTCCAAGAATCAAGCATGGGAAATATTGGTTGGTGCAAATGGCTACCAGAGCCAAAAGAAAAGTTAATGAGATGGTTAAGTCATGTCTTATGGACATGAATGGACTGAACACTAGAGCAGATTTGAACATCTTTCCTTTAGGTTCTTATGACTATCTAATTTGGATGGATTGGTTGGACCAACATCATGCCATCCTAGACTATCATAACAAAGAACCTACTTGCTTGGATGAGGAAGGGAAACTAAGGAAAGTGCATGGAATTCCCAGGGAAGTAACCATTAGAGATATTTTAGCATTGCAGCTGAAGAAATGTTACAGAAAAGGGTGTCAAATATTTGCAACTCATATGGAGGAGACACCTAAAGATAAGGTGCCAAATTTGGAAGATTATGCAGTCCTGGAAGATTTTGAATATGTGTTCAAGGAGGTACCAGGACTACCCCCAAGGAGAGACATTGATTTCTCTATAAATCTAATGCCTGGAGCAACTCCAGTTTCAAAGACTCCTTATAGAATAAGTACACAAGAGTTGAAGGAGTTGCAAATCTAGCCTGAAGAACTTCTGAAGAATGGGTATATATTCCCAAGTGTGCCACCTTGGGGTGCCCCAGTCTTGTTTGCGAAGAAGAAAGATGGAACATTAAGATTGTGCATTGATTTCAGATAGTTGAATAAAGTGTTTGTTAAGAACAAGTATCATCTGCCAAGTATTGATGATATTTTTTATCAATTGAAGGATGCAAAGATATTTTCAAAGATAGATATTAGATCAGGATATCATCAGGTAAGGATTAAAGAGGAATATATCAGCAATACTTCCTTCAAGAAAAGGTATAGTCATTATGAGTTCACAGTGGTGCCATTTGGGTTGTTAAATGCACCAATTGTTTTCATGTTCTTAATGAATGGTGTTTTCTGAGAATATTTAGACAAGTTTGTCATGTCTTTGGATGGCATTAATATATATTATAAGTCAGAAGAAGATCATGAACATAATTTGAGGATGGTGTTGCAAGTATTAAGGGAGCCTCATTTGTATTCCAAATTGAGTAAGTGTTGATTTTATTAGAAGCAAATTCATTATTTGGGGCATATTATTTCAAAGGATGGGATAGCATTGGATCTTGAGAAGATAGAAGCCATTAGAGAATGGTTAGCGCCAAAGAATGTGACAGAGGTCAAATCATTCATGGACCTTGCAGGATACTATAGGAGATTTATTGAAGGATTTTCAAAGATTGCACACCCAATCACTTCCTTGCAAAGAAAGGGTGTGAAGTTTCAGTGGACATTGAATTGTGAAAAGAGTTTCCAACAATTGAAACAATTGTTAACAAGTGCTCCAATACTAAGGATTGCAAACCCAAATGAAGACTTCATTGTATGCACAGATGCATGTAAAGAAGGACTTGGTGGAGTCCTCACTCAGAATGGGTTTGTTATATGTTATGAGTCAAGGAAGTTAAAGGAGCATGAAAGACACTATGCCACTCATGATTTGGATTTGGCATCCATAGTGCATGCCTTGAGGAAATGGAGACACTACCTCATGGGGAAAAGGTTTGAGCTAAGAACAGACCATAATGGTCTGAAATATTTATTTGACCAACCAACTCTAAATTCTAGGAAAACCAAATGATTAGAATTTCTAAGTGAATATGACTTTGATATAAAGCATATCAAGGGGAAATAGAACAAGGTGGTTAATGTACTCAGCAGGAAAGTGCATGAATTGCATGCTAGAACCATTAGCATGTACCAATTAGATTTGACAGACAGAATTACCAAGGCTACCAAATCAGATTTGCATTACAAGGAATTAGTGGCAAAATTATAGCAAGGTATTTTGCAGTAGAAAATTGAAGATTACAAACTAGATAATGATGAAATTCTCATGTACATGGGAAGAATTTATGTACCCAATTCTAATGAATTGAAAAATCTGATATTGAGAGAAATGCATAACATGCCTTATGCTGGGCACCCAGGATATTAGAAAACTATTGTAACTGTCAAGAGCCAATATTATTGGCCAGGCATGAAGAAAGAGGTTGTTGATTTTATTGCCAGATGTTTGGAATCTCAAAAACTAAAGGCTAAGCATAGACACCCAACTGGTTTTCTATAGCCATTACCCATTCCAAAGTGGAAATGGGAAGTTGTAACAATGAATTTCATCACTAAACTTCCCAGAACAAACAAGAAACATGATTCTATCATGGTAGTGGTGGATAAGCTTAATAAAGATGCCCATTTTACTCCAATTAAGCTCACTCACAAGGAAGAGAACATTGTTTATGTTTATATGAAATAAATTGCTCGATTACATGGCATACCCAAGACAATTGTGTCTCATAGAGAACCAAAATTTACCTCAAAATTTTGGAAAGGATTTTTTAATGGATTTGGCACAAATTTGAATTTTAGTACAGCCTATCATCCAAAATCTGATGGACAAACTGAGAGGATGAATCAAATGATTGAAGACATGTTGAGGATGTATGTGATGGATAAACCATCAAAATGGGAAGAATACCTACACTTGGTAGAGTTTTCTTATAACAATGGGTACCAAGCATATCTAAAGATGAGCCCATTTGAGGCACTTTACGGAAGAAAGTGCAACACTCCAGTAAGCTAGGATAACCCAACAGATAGATAAGTGGTTGGGCCACATTTTCTCAAGGAAATGGAGGAGAAAATGATAAAAATAAAGAAAAATTTAAAGGCTGCTCGGGACAAGCAGAAAAGCTATGCTAATAAGGGCAGAACTCACAAGGAATTTAAAGTGGGTGACCATGTATTTTTGAAAGTGAAAGCCAACAGAAGTTCCCTGAAATTTGGAAATTGTTCAAAGTTGGTAGCTTGCTATTGTGGGTCGTTTGAAATCCTAAAGAGGATTGGTCCAGTGGATTATATGATTGCATTTCCTTCATCTATGTCTATTCATAATGTATTCCATGTATCATTGCTAAAGAAATATATACCTGATGTTAATCATGTTATTGATTGGAATGTGATTCAGGTGGAGCAAGAAGGCACTTTTCAAGTGCATCCGGTACGCATTCTAGACCAAAAAATCAAACAACTCAGGAACCGAGCCATAGGGCTTGTAAAGGTCCAATGGACCTGGTACGGTCCTGAGGATCCTACTTGGGAGCATGAGGATGCAATGTAGGCAGAATACCCATATCGTTTTGAGGATTTTTGAAATTTTGTTGTATATGGGTACATGATGCACTGAGGATAGTGCATAAATAAGGGGAGGGGATTGTAATATCCCTAGGACGAACCCAATTGTAAATGTAAATGAAAATGTACTTAAGATGGTGAGCTATCTGATATCATTTTTTAATGCACATTTCATGGCATAGTTCACACATGTATTGCACAGTGAAATGATAAATGTGCACATTCTAGGATACCGCGTGCAACATCTTAAGTGCGCACGATTGTGAGGCCAATGAGCCTTTGTGTATATGCTATGTTTTATAGGGTAGTGAGCCAGTTATTATAAGCTATTATGATTATGTTTTGATTAGGTCGGAGAGCCTAGATGTTAAAGGCCAGTGCACCTATTTTTGTATATGTCTCATAATTAATATAAAATTCATCGTTGTGCATAGACTAACCATGATAAAAGAGATGGGGGACTAAACTCCACTAGTTAGGGAAAGGGAGGGGCTAAGTTAAGGAAAGGGGCTAAGATAGGGAGCTTAAGCCAAAAAGTAATATTATATTAATATTTCTTAAATATAAAGTATGGATAATTATTTTATCCTAAGTTCTAAAGTTGGGGACAAGTGGGCCAAAGTAGCTCCCAACATGACAAGTGTCAAGTTGGGTACATGCATACATATTGTTGGGACTTAGTTCATTTCCTATCATCTTTTCCATCATTATTCCCATCATTGAGTCATCCAGTCAATCATCCAAGAGCATGTACACACTTATTGAGCTATCTTTGGTATCTTTATGACTGTACCTGAACCGATATCCATAGCCATTTTGTGTTTGTGTAGTTGGTTAGCTTGGGAGATGGACTAAAGAAGTGGGTTGTTAGGCCCATGAAAAATTCTCTGGGTGAGAGAATTGTTGGGGATTGATTTCCTGAAGGTGTTGAACTGCAGCTACAGTGCTCTGAGACTTCATGTCTGACCTGTTTCTGAAGCCCTGGAAGGGAAGTGGGGCAGTTGAAGGACTGTGGAGCAAAGAAGGGGCACACTTCCTCGGGTGGGATAGACATGTGGGGAATGAGGGACTGTAGGCCGTTAGTTTGAGTTGGCACCTGACATGGAGTCTTTCCTACTGTCTATGATCCTTTAGCCTGGTTAGGAATCCCTTTACCCAGGTGGATTTTAGTCCTAGCTCAGGGGTGACTCACTGTTGAGAGTGATGAACAGTGTGGTCTAAAGCTGGGAGGTTCGTGGAAGGTCTGCACATATTTGGTGGCATTATTACCAAGATAAGTGCCAATTGTATGATAAATTAGATGTTGCATTGTTATTTACATGTGTATTTTCATGGGTTTGTCTTATGTGTGGTTATGATTGTTTGTATATTTATGGGTATTTCCTTTATATGCTGCATGTATATGTTTACTGTTATTTTCGTGTGAATCTGTGTATTTACAGATGAATTTGTATGTTTATGTTTTATATATAAAGCTTCTGCAAGATTTATGTGTGTGTATGTTTTAATTGCATGCAGTTCAAAAAAATTATGTGGCATAGCTCAGTTGCATATTGGATATGTTACAGTATGTTCTGCAGAGAGAGAATAGTAAGAGTTCTATGGTGTAGCGTGGTCTGGCATGGTTGGACGGGGAAATTACAAATAGCTTGTAATCAACCTATATGAGAATTCAACCTGTAATAACCAAAACCAATAGGTACAGGACCTATTATTGTTGTGGATCGTGTATGTGCGCGACATGTCTATATTGCATCCTGCATATGCAGGCGTCCTGTCTATATTGCATCCTGCATACACCTTCAAAAATTTAGGGTTTTCACCTTTTTGAACTCAGACTCTTTATTGCCTCTGTCACATCAACCTATAACATGTCACTATGTCTAATATGTAGCTATACCTTATTCATACATCATCATACATATCCCTTAACCAAGTGCATCTATGTCTCTCTAGTCTTGTGCAATACATGTGTATATAATCATGAACAAATGTAATAACCCTCACATGGAATATAAATCAAAAACCTCACTGATATGCAACTTCAAACTATACCAACAACTTGACCAACACGTCACAACTAAAATCCCTCAACCATGTACCAAGAAATACAAGATATTCCTCAACACTCAACCCAACAAGATGTAACAATGATTAAGACCAAACATACCATTGTTATATTTTTGTAGATCTAGCTCACACAATAAGTTCCATACAACCAACAACCTCTCTAGATAAAATCCTCAAACTTCCATAACCATATCTCATTTAGACAACAATATCCAACTACACATAAGAATATGACCTACCTTTTGAACTTGTAGATAGATTTGATGTACCCAATCACTGTAGAGATTCCTAGGAACTTGCTTTCAGACTATGAGAACCTGACACTCTTAGAAACTCAAGATTTCATGGCTTCTCCCAACTGTACATGGGATCCTTCACTACGATCCCGTGTATGTATGTGACATATTCCACTGCAGCCCATGTATACCTGAAAAACTAGGGTTTTTTCAGTATTTCTGCAACTCTGAAACTTTCACCGTAGTCCATTCTTACTACCTCAAATTTGTGTAAATTTAGATATATCAATGAGTACATTCAATAATCCTTACAAAATAATAGATATTAAATGTGATAAATTTTTGCTAATAGGATACCCTTGCTCTCTTATTTATACTCTCCAAGTAGCTTCCTCTAGGGGTTACCTTATAACTAACTTAACCCAACTTCCTTCTTTTAGGGATAACCCATATCTAACCACTTGTCCAATTATAACCACTTTATCCACAAATAGTAAAAGCTCCACTTCTAGTTGCAACTAAATTATTTCTAATTATTTTCTTATTGCAACAACTTAACCCATGATTAACTCCTAGTTTCACCCACTTTGACTAGTCAACTTTTTCTAGGAGTTTCTAGAACAATTTAACTTCTTTGACCTTTTAGGGATTCTATATAACTCATGAGGGTTCTCCAACTTCACAAGCCATAAATCTCTAAATGTGAGGAGTTATGTGGCATTCCACATATCACCAAAAATGGCATGACATGTACTATCCATATAAAATAGTATTAACTACAAATGCACTAATATTCATACCTTTATACCTCAAACAATCTTGAGTCCCTTAACCATATTGTTGGGGATACTAAAATTTTCTACCGGACTTGCTTCAAGGGTTGACATTAATGAAAACCAACCCGATTAATCAACATCTCTCTCTCTCTCTCTCTCTCTCTCTCTCTCTCTCTCTCTTTGATTATCATTTTGTAAAATAGCCAATGTAAAAGAAATGTTTTCATGATCCCCTCTTGCTCGGGATGAGCAAGGAAAGTAGGTGGGGGGAGATGTTGTAAGGTATATTTGACTCTGTTGACTAGAGTTGACAGTTGACTAAGAATTAGTCAGACGACTGTCGAAGTAGAAATTATAAGTCGGTCAAAGTCTCGGCTAACCAACCGACCCAGGGAGTTAAGTAGTTACTACTTCCTGGTAACAAAATATGTAAGTATAAATAGAAAAACATGTATCACATAAAATTTCTTTGTTGTGATTTATTGAAACATCTTTATATAATAAAGTGTTTTTTTGTATACTTCCATTACTTTGTGTATGTATTTGTCTATATGTATGAGTATGTGACTCTATGTTTTCTTAAGTGATGGACTACTGGTAATAGTCCCCTACTTTTCCCTAGATTACAAAAATCATTGTCAAGGGTGTTTGCACAATTTTTGGACAAAAGAAACCAAAAAATGTTCTTTGATTCTTCAGAATGGCCCCAGAGGGTTCTAGACCCACAATTTCTAAATTGGGACCTTCCATTAAAATTATCCTGCAAATTGATTCCTCCATTTTTTTCACTCTGAAAGCATCAAGATAGATGGAAAATTATATAATGATCCAATATAGATAATACCTCCCCATTTAGTGTTAAATACGTAACTTTCCTAACCCCTCACATGGGTAGAATAATATATTTTCCATGTAAAAAAGTTCAAAGACTAGTTAATAATGTGAACAAGTCTAATTTAAGAAGACTTAATATAATCTTTTGATTCTATAAAGCTCTTCCTCTAGAATGTTTTTTAGAATATAGAATTATTATAAATAAGAGTTTGAGGCATGAGAAACCCTTGTCTTGAGAATTGTTGTAATAGAGTGTTTCTTTGCTAGTAGTTTCCCCCTCAAAGGGGAAAGTGAAAATTGCTTCCTATCAATAAAGGTATAATTTTTGTTGTTTTGGTTCTCTACATTTTGTTGTTCCGCTAGTATTTTTTGCAATATTTATTTTTTCTTCTTATTATACTTCTGGTACCTAACAAGTGGTATCAAAGAACTTTTCTCTATGGAAAACCATGGAATTTTTTTTCCATGGTATAGACGTGTATTTCAGTGTATTTAAATCATAGAGATCTGTCATTCAATAGGTAAAACTACAATGGCAAATAATACATGTAGTAAATACAAACATTTTCATGGGATTACCTAGAAACAAATGTTTCACCTTGCTAGAAACTTCTATAAACCTTGTTGGTACCCTTCGAGTAGTACCACATTAGATAGAATTTGTAAATCACATCACTCCCACACAACATTAGGTATATTAAGAGTCCCCTAGGTAGCTTAGGAGTCCCCTATTTCTCCTAAAACTAGCTCTATATTAGTCCATTGGTCACCTGACTTCTATAGTGACATCAAGAACAACACTTGGGAATATACTCTCCAGTACCTAGGTAATAGGGTAGTATGGATAAGGGTACAATCGAGCCTCCTTAGTTGGCTCCTTGGGATATTGGTTTGAGTACTATTGTTCTATCCCACACGTATATCAGAGAGTTATAGCATAGGGAAAAACTTTATCTGTAGGAACCTTGAAAACCTTAACCCTTGGGAAAGACATAGAACAGAAAAGAAATAGAAAAGAGCTATTGTTGTGTAGCCCTAACTCATGCATTCTAGTTGCAAAATTACTATAGAATTTGTCTTGTTAAAAATTTGGGCACTTCTTCTTTGCAACATTTTTCAGGTTGGAGTATAACTCTGCAGGACTAAAAACAAATAGGGTATAGTGGTCCCATCAACACCCTTATTCTAGACCTATACTATTGGATTCCTCTCTTCTCTTTGATTTTCTTGGTACCTATCATATTAATTATTATTTTTTTGTGGACCCAATTCCCTTCCTGCCACCCTTATTTGACACCAATACCATTGGATTTCCCTTCTTGTCCCGATCACAGTAATATATATTACTTATCCCTTTTTGTTTTAGTGGACCGGCTCCCCATCACAGGCACTCCAAATTTCCAAATGGACACCACTCGCATCTAATAAATGCATAACAAATACACAATAACAAGACCTAGTTTGACCATTTAGAGGACCAAGTCCAAACCCAATTCTTCAAATTCAATGCTTTATTTGACCACTTAGAGGGAAAATTTGACACTCTCAATGCCACTCTCAACCAGTTGTTGAACTGCTCCTAGGACCCCGCATTCCCTAGAAAACCATCTTAACTAGATGGTGTTGAATCCTCTCATATGATGTCCTTTCATTCCAACCCCTTTCATTGTGACCCCCATCTTCCTCGAGTTGAGGTAAATAAATTTGATGGATCTGATCCCACGAGTTGGCTCACCCAAATGGAGTATTATTTTTCTTTGCATAGAATTACTGATGAATAGGAAAAACTTCATAATGTTGTTCTCTATCGCAATCCTGAATGCAGGAAATGGTGGAAATGACATAAAAATGCATTCCAGGGGTATGTTTCTTGGACCTAGTTTGTTGCATATATTTATGAATGTTTTGATAATGACACCCACTATTTAGGCCATTTGACCAAGTTGAAGCAATATGGCACGGTGGAATACTTTATAACCACCTTTGAGAACTGGACTTTCAAAACATAGGGCATGACAGATGTCTTCTTTAGGGAATATTTTATCAGTGGTGTAAAGGGTGAAATATGAGTCCTTGTCCTCATGTATTATCCCCAGACTTGGTTGGAAGCTAATAAATGCACCAAAGAAGAGCAACTAGTTGTATTTTCCCAGAACCAAAAATTTTATTTTCATCCCCTCTCTCTAACTACCAATCTGTCCCCTCATGCCACCCCTCTTAATATCTGGAAATTAACCTGGGAAGAAATGTATGAATGCCAAGTCAATGGTATTTTCTATAATTTTGATGACAAACTTTTTCCCAGGCACAATTGTAAGGAATAGAATATTTTTATGGCCATTTCTGAGGATTTTGTTGAAGAGGATACTGAATATTTCCCTATGGAAGATCTACCCCCAACAAATGATACTAATTCATCCATTGATCCACCAGAAGTCGAGTTGTTTATTTCGCTACATGCCCTCATTAGCTTCTTTTCTACCCAAACCCTCAAGCTGATTGGCTACATTAAGCATAGGAAGGTAATAATCCTTATTGAAAGTAGTAGCACCCATAATTTTATTCACTCCTGCATTTCCAAAGAAATCAATTTCTATATTTATCTTGTCAACAATTTTCAAATCGTTATTTCCAATGTGGTTTCATGAAATGTGGTGGGCATTGTGAAAATGTGTGCTTACAAATTGGTGAGTACCATCTAAAATATCATTTGTTTTCTATTGACATGGGATGATATTGTGCTTTGTGTTTAATGGTTATGCACTATGGGCCCCATTCTCATGGAGTTTAAGCAATTAACCATGCAAATTCAATAGGAGATACAATAATATAAGTTACAAGGAATCACCACAATATCACCTAAAATCATTAGTTCCCGTCGAATGGAAAATCTCCCCAAAAAGGTCATTCAGGCATTATTTCCCAACTTGATTCCATTCAAGTAGTCAAAACACCCTCTTTGCATCCTGAGGGTTTTTTAATTATGAAAAATAAAGTCAATATACTATAGGTATTGGGGGGGATATGTGGTCTCAAGGGGTTTATAGGTATTTGGGGGGGGGGGGTATAAAAAGGGGAATCTAGTTAAAATGTGGGTTTATTTTATTGGAAATATATATTGGGAGGGGGTTTCAATAAAAGGATTTTGAGAGGTTGTTACACACTAAATTCCCACATTAACAATTGTGGATTTATCAAACGTTAGTGAGGGGTAATTTTTCATAATCCCTAGACATGTTAGGAGACAAATTTATCATATGAAGGTCAAAATACTATGTGCACATATATTACTCATAATTATTAAAAAAAGGAAATTAATTTAGTGTGAGAATCCACCTCACATTTAGTTTCCTAATATCAAGGAGAAGTTGAGAGTCTCATGGATGTTTGAGAGATTTTCTCAAACCAAAATCCTAATTTGATGGATCTTGAGAGATATTTCCTCCTTAAAATCCCTGAGAGATATTTTCTCCCTAAAAATATTGGAGATCCCAGTTTAGTGGATCTAGTGAGTGATCTTCTCCATGTTGGTTAAGCCTCCAACTCCTATATAATGAGTTCATTCCAAGATGAAAAGGGGGGGAGAATCCATAAGGTCATCGTTGTTATGATCTTAAGACACTAAAGAGTGGGGATGGAAAGCAGAAGCATGGAGGAAAATTTGCATCACATCAAGGTGATTGTAAGTTTTACCCTTTTTTCTCATTAATATAAGCTTGGACTATTCCCATACTTCTGTCTCTTTTAAGTTTATATATGAATATCATACTTGTTTCATGTAGTTATATTTTCTTTTATATAACCTTGTAAAAGTAGTAGAAGAGGAAGATCGCTTTGTTGAAGTCCAGAGAGATCATGATCGAGCTAGGACTGGATCTAACATTGGAGCGACAAGGAGTAGGGAGGAAAACCTCTGAAAATAGTGCACTCTATTTTCCTTTCTCTCTTCTTGTTTTCATGTGTGAATATAAAGAAGTAATGGATTTAGTGTCCACTTACTCTATTATGTCTTAGCTAAAGAAAAACTGGCTAAGGGGAGCTTAACATGTCCGCAAGGTAAGATTTCTCACAATGAAAATTGGAGAATCCATTGGGGAGTTACACCGATCATTTCTTATCCTCATAAATATCATTAAAAAACAAAGAGGTACTCATCTATCTAGATGGGGGGGGGTTAGAAGTGGTTCAAGTTTCTAAACCATTACGATAGTTGTTTTTAGTCACCCTTGAACAAGACACTTGTTTGTGTTCTACTTATAGTTGGGCAAATATGCTTTTCTATGAGTCATACCAATTCTATGTGTTGTCATACTCTTTTGACTCCTTCGAAGAGAACCTTTGGTTGTCATCACATTATGTTCTTGGTACTCATCGAGTGAATATTGTTGAGTCACTTGTTTTTTCATGCAATGTTTAGGGGAAGTCTCAACTTCAATCAACCTCGACAGTATTATCAATTTTCATACCTGTGTCAATCTGTTCACATTTTCTCTATCATCTCAAATAACTATCCTAATAAGTTTTGTGTCGATGATGGGGGATACATCATGGTCCTCCTTCAATGAGTTTGTTCCTATGGACTTCAACTCATTGTCCATGATTGATACTTAGAAACTAATTAGTTCCTTGGAGCCTACATGCCTCAATGGAAAGTTTCCTCTCTTTCGAAAGTGGGTTTACATCATTGGTCCCTGATCGAAAGATTCCACTGAATGCTTGACTTCAGCTCATCAATTCACATTTTTTGGATTGTACTAGGGTACCTTGGGAGTCATTGACATCATTGGTGATTTCCCTCACACTTGTTAATGGTATACATTAATGACCAATAATCAATTGGTTTCTACCATGTTCGACATCAACACATGTATTCACATGGTTAGAATCATATTGGCTCAGGATCGGGATGAAGATCCTTAGAACTGTTTTTGCACCTATCAGTGTTATGTTCCCACCTAGGATGCAACAAAGAGAAGTATTACTAATATACACTGTCACATAGATCCACTTTGTATTGGTCTGTGGCTATGTTGTTATCATATCATAGATCCACTATGTATTTTTCGTGGATACAACCTTATTTAGTCATGGAGGTATGGATCCACATTGTATGTTTGGTGACCATATCTTTAGTTAGTATTGTCATGGATCCATAGTGTATCGGTTAGTGCCCATGATGTAAGTCCATTTTGTACCAAACATGGGTATGAATGCCTCAAGATGATTCGTATATGTGTTGTTTGATGTTTGTTTTCATCTTCCATTCGACTCTCCTATTCTAGCACCCCTTGGTCCACATCATTTTGTAAATTTTTTTGACCATCAACTTCTCTTTTGACATCACACTTTAGGGGGAAACTGTTACACACCAAATTCCAACACTACCAAATGTGGATTTATCACGCTTTAGTGAGGATTCATTTGTCATAATCCCTAGACATGTTAGGAGAGAAATTTATCATATGAAGGTCAAAATACTATGTGCACATATATTATTCATTATTATTCAAAAAAAGGAAACAAATTTAGTGTAATCCACCTCACATTTAGTTTCCTAATATCAAGGAGAAGCTGAGAGTCTCATGGATCATTGAGATATTTTCTCAAACCAAAATCCTAATTTGATGGATATTGAGAGACATTTCCTCCTTAAAATCCTTGAGAGATATTTTCTCCCTAAAACTATTGGAGATCCAAATTTAGTGGATCTAGTGAGTGATATTATCCATAGTGGTTAAGCCTCCTAGTCCTATATAATGAGTTCATTCCAAGGTGAAAAGGGGAGGAGAATCCATAAGGGAATCATCATTCTAATCTTAATACATTCAAGAGTGGGGTTTGAAAGGAGAATTGTGGAGGAATATATACATCACATCAAGGTGATTGTAAGTTTTACCCTTTTTTATCATTAATATAGGCTTGGCCTATTCCCATACTTATTTCTCTTTTAATTTATATATGAATATCATGCTTATTTCATGTAGCTATATTTTATTTTATCTAACCTTTTAGAAGTAGTAGACGAGGAATATCCTTCTGTTGAAGTGCGGGGAGATCGTGATTGATATATGAGTGGATCCAACATTGGAGAAACAAGGAGCAAAAAGGACAACCTATGAAAAAGGTGCACTCTCTTTTCCTTTCTCTCTTCTTTTTTTCATGTGTGAATAGATACAAGCAAGGGATGTTAGTGTCCACTTTATTTATTATGTATTAGTTGAAGAAAACTCGGCTCAGGGGAGATTAACCTGTCTGTGGGGTAATATTTCTCACTACAGATGTATTTATCAATATCTAATGAAATTAGGGATATTCTTTAATATCCCATGAACACGAACACTATGTCACAGGTTCATTGAGTGAGGATCCCATGGCATATCCTTCCCCCAATTTTCTCCCTTATCATCATCCCTTTTAATAGAAGAATGAAATTGAGAAAATTGTTCAAATTGGGTGTTATCCTTCCTAGAACCAATCCCTATTGTTATCTTGTGGTCATGGTACTCAAGGAAAAAGGTACTCAGTGCATGTGTCTAGAATTTCACACCCTCAACAACCTCACCATAAAAGAAAAATTTCCCATTCCTTTCATTGATAACCTTTTGGATGAATTGAATGGTGCTCATTACTTTACTAATTGTGATCTTCATTCTGGATACTATTAGATACATATGAAAGAGGAATAAATTCCCAAGACTACATTTAGAACTCATGAGGGTCACTATGATTTCTTGGTCATGCCCTTTGGCTTGTGTAATTCTCCCTCCACTTTCCAAAGTCTCATGAATCATGTCTTCCATCCTTTCCTCCTTCATTTTGTCTTATTTTTCTTTGATGATATTCTCATCTATAGAAAAGCTTGGAATTCCCATATCTCCCATGTGGATAAATTTCTCCATTTACCCTCAGCAAAAATTTTTCCTCAAATAGTCTAAATGTGCCTTTGGAGCCTCAAAAGTGGAGTACATGGGCCATACTTTCAGCAAGGATGGAAGATGGGTGGATCCTAAGAAAATTGAATATATGAAGGATTTATCTCACCCTAAAATGTTTAAGAGATTGTGTGGTTTTCTAGGTTCAATGGGATATTATTACAATTTTGTTTAGAATCATGGAAAAATCGTAGCACATCTCATTTCTCTCCTTAAAATATAGTTATTTCACTTGAAATCCAGTTGTTGATTAATCCTTCCACACCTTAAAAGAGGCTATGTGGACGTCTCCTTTCTTAGAACTTCTCATCTTTACCAAGAATTGTTTCTTTGAATGTGATGCTTCAGGGACAGGAATTGAAGTAGTACTCATGCAAGATGGCAAGCCTTTGGATTTCACTAGTAAACAAATGGAAAAGAGAAATTTGGGCCAATTAATCTATGAAAAGTAAATGTTGTCTATTCTACATGTCATGAATATTTGGTATCCTTATCAATTGGGGAAATTCTTCCAAATTAAAATTGATCGTTAGAGACTCAAGTATTTTCTAGAAAAATGAATTTCATTCCCAAAGAAACAAAAATGGGTGACCAAGATATTTGGATATGATTATGAGATCATTTATAAGAAGGGAAAATAAAATCTAGTGGCTCACGCTATTTCCAGGAAGTATGAATAAGAATGGTCCCTATTTTCACTTTCCTTCATTGTACCATATTGGCTCCAAGATGTTCGCCAATAAGCAAGACCCCAAACTTTCTTGCTTGATCTGAAAATTGCAACATCGTTCTCAATATTTTCTAGGTTACTCCTAGCACAATGAAGAGCTTTGCTAAAAAGGCCATCTATATTTAATAAAAAACTCATAACTTGAATCCATAGTTATTTTTGAGCTTCATGCTTCATTTATAGTTGGGCATTCAGGGTTTACCAAAACTGTGAATGAGCCTAACATTTTTTTTTCTGTGATGGTATGAAACATGACATCTTCATCTTTGTCGATGAATGTGATACATGATCCGGATTTTATGAGCAGAACGAAATGAATACAGATTATTAA
>JASDQU010029478.1:30700-55510 GCA_032191745.1 Picea mariana | reverse complement strand
ATGATTTTCTTCTTCTTCATTGAAATTTTCTTCTTCAGTGTCATTTCTTTCAATCCTTGGATGAGGACATTCAAATTCAACATGACCTACTCCTTCACAATTAAATCAAAAGAAATGACCTCTATTTTCTTCTTTGAAATCTGAGATGTTGTAATTTGCTTCAACATCTTATTCTTCTTCTTCTGCGTCTTCCCTTACATAAAGGTCTTGTATCTTGTCCCAAATCTCTTTTGATGATGCAAATGATCCCACCTTGGATTTCACTAAATCTGTCAATCCATCCAGGATGGTATCTATTGCCAATTTGTTGTTCCTTTTTGCTTCCTTCTGAGCTGGAGTCTTTGGTCTCTTCAAAGCATTGTATCCTGAAGCAACTGAGAACCAAACATCTGCCCCAAGAGCTTTCAAGTAAGTTTCCATTATATTAATCCAGTATTCAAAATTGCTTCAATCAAATGGTGGAATCCCATTTGGAATTTTGTCTTCCATTTCTTCTTAGGATCTTCCTTCCAGTGGTTAAACTATACTGAACGTAACCCGCTCTGATACCAATTGTTGATACTGAGAGGGGGGTGAATCAGTATCAAGTAAAATTTAAAACCTTTTTCAACTTATACTTAAACCATTCAACTCTATCCAATGAGAAATGAACAATATTATAAGAGTTACACCAATACACCACAATACACCATGCACAATATATGAGAAATAATTAATAGTTATTGTTCAAGGGAAGTAATGAATTCCAAAGGTAGATACAACTTCCAAATGTAAAGGGAGGGATAAACCTCCAAGAGGAAGATACAATCCTCCAATATCAAGAGAGAGTTGAACTCTTCATCCTGTCCCCTTCATTCCACCCAAGAATATATGAGAGATAATAAAACTTTACATTAAATCATCACCATCAACCAATCATCACATAGAACCTGATAATTCTTTCTCAGACTTCTTCAATTTCTGCAATTCTTCAATTCTTAGAGTACTCTAATCCTATATATAATATTTTTCAATATATTCTCTGAAACTCCTCCAAGTTTCACTCCTTGTATCCTCCCCAAAAAGAAGTTATAGAAAGAATGGTAGACTTTATTCAATTCTGGTCTATTCAAGAGACCGAACTTGTATAGAATGCCTCGCACTCAATATTTAACATCTGATTCTAAAAATCACACAAAAGAAACTAAATTCCATAATATTTCCAATGAAATTTGTCCCACATCATTTGGATTCTCGATGAAGAAGTTATGACTTTTTTACCCGGAACACCTGTTTATTGACTAGCTTCAGGACTGGTCACAAACCCTATCTTCCATAGAGTGTATCTCCATAATTGTAGCGGATAAAGAGATTAAATTTTTTCCAGAGGTACCTTGATATGTCTTCTCAATACCATAGTGATTTCACCATCTGAATCATTCTAGAAAACAAGTTATAGAAAAAATGGTAAGATGACCTCAAAATAACATACCTTAGAACACATCACCAAAAGACTTCATCCTCCCTTGAAATCCGGCCTTCTTTACTTCTTATTTACTCTAAAATTCGACTTGTATCAAATGAATGTATAATGATGTTTATTTATACCATTTATGTCACTTCTGTTTAACATTAGGCCGACCTGACGCTTTCTTATTTTGTAATTCTTTTCTTTAATTATCTTCAAGGGCTACCTGTACTTCCTTCTTCAATTCACTTTGTCATCTTCAAAATTTCATTTCTCCTCAACCATGAGGATCCATGTGACGTGAGACATACCACTAAAAACAACATGATATATAATATCCATTCATGGGTGGTGTATATGCATGTGCATTTTCCTTCATATCCAAATACCTTTATCAATCTTGCGGTCCAAAACCCATGACTAGGGTTGACATCAATGACAACAACCAATCTTCCAAGAACTCTAACTGATTCCGATTACTCCTACTATTTGGAGGGATATTTCTAAGGATTTCATTGTTGGCCTCCCTAAATTGGGAAATAAGTTATTCATCATGGTGGTAGTTGATCCTCTTTCCAAATATTCTCATTTATGTTCTCTTCAAAAATCATTTACCACATCCACAGTGGCTCAATTTTTTATGGATAATATATTCAAACTTCATGTAATTCCTCATTATATTGTCACTGATCAAGATCCTTCTTTCACCGACAATTTTTGGAAATAATTGTTTAGGCTCCAAGGAATCCAATTATGTATCAACACCTCCTATCATCCCTAGACTGATGGAAAAAATGAATTTGTCAACATCTATTTGGAAACATATTTGTGGTGTTTTGCATCTGATAGAAAAAATTAGTTGGCTCAGTGGCTACTCCTAGATGAATGGTGGTACCACACATGTTTCCATACTGCTACTCATATGACTTATTTTTGAAGCAGTCTATGGGAAAAATCCATAATCATTTATCTCATACATGCCAGGTTTCTCCAAGGTTCAAGAGGTTGAAAACAATATTGTAGTCCGAGTGATCATTCTTTGTACCCTCAAAGAAAATTTGGTCATGGATCAAAATCACATGAAGAAACAATCAAATCAGGTTCATTTCGAATGTCAATTTTCTTAAGGGGACCATGTGTTTCTTCATCTACAACCTTATAAGCAGACATCACTCAAAGTTGAACATTGTTAGAAACTTGCTCCAAAACTNTCATATGAATTATTTTTGAAGCAGTCTATGGGAAAAATCCATAATCATTTATCTCATACATGCCAGGTTTCTCCAAGGTTCAAGAGGTTGAAAACAATATTGTAGTCCGAGTGATCATTCTTTGTACCCTCAAAGAAAATTTGGTCATGGATCAAAATCACATGAAGAAACAAGCAAATCAGGTTCATTTCGAATGTCAATTTTCTTAAGGGGACCATGTGTTTCTTCATCTACAACCTTATAAGCAGACATCACTCAAAGTTGAACATTGTTAGAAACTTGCTCCAAAACTTTATGGTCCTTATACCATTCTAAATCAACTGGGGCATATGTCCTACCAGTTAGCTTTGCCCATTCATTCTAATATCCATCCTAGTTTTCATGTCTCATGCTTAAAGAAAGTGATTGTAACTAAGTACCAAACTCATACCAGTATCCCTAAGTTGGGTGAAAAAGGTTCCATTTGGCTATAGCTGCAAGTAGTCTTGGACCAAAGAGAGTGTCGTCTCTATCATTGAACCATCAAGGAACTATTAGTTTAGTGGAAAGATACAACTTCAGAAGATTCCACCTAGGAGATAGCCACACAAATGTTCTTCAAGGAGGAGGGAATTTTAGGGATTTAACCTCCCTAACCCCTCACTCAGTTAGAATAATATATTTTCCATGTAATAAATGCCAACAATAGTTAATAAGGCCTATTTAATAATTTGAACAAGTCTAATGTAAGAATATTGAATAGAAGCTTTCGCTTCTAGAAAGATATTCCTATAGAATGTTCTTTAGAGGATAGAATTAGTATGAATAACAGTAGGAGGCATGAGAAATCCTTGTATTGATAATTATTGTGATAGATAATTTCTATTCTAGAGGTTTCCCCCTCGAAGACGAAAGTGAGAATTTCTTCCTATCAATAAAGGTATCATTTTTGGTGTTTTAGTTCTCTGCATTTTTTTGTTCCACTAGTATTTTTCACAATATTTTTGTTTTCTTCTTATTACACTTCTCGCACCTAACATTTAGGGAGGATTTGGTCCCAAAAATATTTACTGAGTGAGGTGAGGAAATATTTTCTCTACCTTCTCCCTGGAGTACCACTTCGCTTTTCCTAGAAGTTGTTCTTTCAACCCAACATGCCAAAGGTCCCATTTCCCATGTCTTGTAGTTCTATACTACTTCTACAAAAATGTGTCCTCTGCCAACTCTACCTAAGCATCTGAATATAAATCCTCTATGGAAGGTAGGACCTACTCCTCCTCTTGATCCAACATGGAGGGCTCAGATAGTTTCAAATTCTCCACATTCACTACCAAGTAAATGTGCATGTATGGGGGTAGACTGAGTCTATAATAATTATCTCCCAGCTTTTCCAGTACCTCAAAAGGACCATACCACATAGACTTGATATTATTACCAAAACCATGTATGCTTTCCTTATTCATCTATAACCATACTTTGTCTCCCACTCTAAATGTTTTTTGTATTCTATGCTCATCATGTCTAGCCTTGTACTTTTCTTGTGAGTTATTTAGCGTCTCTTGTACTTGAAAATGGATCTTCCTAATATTATAAATAATTTTTTATTATTTTAATGCATCTCATGTGAGTTCCTCCTTGTTTTCCATATACAACATCTAAGGATGAAGGTGGAAAATATCAAAAGAAAGTTTCAAAAGGTGACTTAATAGTAGAAATGTGGACCACTCTATTACAATAGTGTTGTATATAGATCATGTTTGCATCGTAGGTGTTCAAATGATTTTGATTGTAACCCCTCAAAAGTTGCGCCAAAGTCCTGTTGACTACTTTTGTCTTCCCATATGTCTATGGATAAAATGTTGTATACCTATTGAGATTAGTGTCCATATCCTCCCATAATGTAGTTTATAAGGAACTGAGAAATATGGTCTCCCTGTTTGAGATGATGCTCCTTGGTATCTCAAATTGCACCTAGACTTGTTCAAAGAACAAGCTTGTTCCTTCTTGTCCCTTGATGGTATTTTTACAAGGCATGGGAATGCACATTTTGTTGAACCTATCAACTACCACAAATAAATATCCATGTCCCTTCCACATGGTTGGTAAACCCCACCCACAAAATCCATGGATATTATTTCCCAAGGTCTAGTGGGTACCGATAATGGATGCTATAGACCTTGCTTGTTGTTATTGGGCTTGCTGGTACAACAAAATATACATCCTCTAATATACCATGCTACATATTTTTACATTATGGGATGATCCAAATTTATGAGTGGAACAAAAAGAAAAGCATATTGAATACAATAACACAAATATACTGAGAACAAAAACATATATCTAGTGAACAATAGATTCTATTGAATAAAAAAAATAGGCTGAAACTATAAAACTGCATAACTAAAAACAACTTTCTAGAATGGTGGTATCTATCTTTGAGAAGATATGTGGATTCTATGTGCATCTGTAAGAGAAGAATGATTACAATGAGGATCTAGAGGCCTTTTTAACATTACTCATGAATTCCAAAACAATAGACATCCAAAAACCTAACCCTAGGAGATGAAACGCCAAACTTTATGTGGGCCCCGATGGGTAAGTTGGTACCTCAACTTCCTGGGGTCATAACTTTTGCATACGACCTCCGTTTTAGGTGCATGATAGCCTGTTGGAAAGGTATTTTCAAGAAATACATATTATTCTATCAAACTCTAACTCCATCTACAGTTTGACTATGGAAATCCAAAAAACCATTATTTAGGGCCCCAAAACGGCCTTGGAAGTATAGAAAGATGTACTAACATGAAAATATCCAAAATAGTCTAGTTGGATTAGGTGGGAGACCACCAATATACACATGGAAGCTGTGTAGGTCTTTAGAAAGCCAGGAAGTGTAGAACCCATAGTTATAAATAATTACAGAAGAACTTGTTGATCTAAAAACTATCCAGAGGATACATTTAGAATAGGTGGGTGGCCACCAATATCCACCTGGATTAGTCCTCCCTCCTTAGGAATAAATCGTCTCCATTATGTTGAGTGCCCTCATTAGGTGAGGAAACTTCTGTTGAATTTGGCCCCGAGTGAGCCACTTGACTTGGTGTAGGAGCTTCCCTTCCTTGACAACCCGTTCAAAATAGATTCTCTACTATCAAGGTCCCTTCACTTGTGTATCCCCTATCTGATTAGTGGATGCTTGTTCCATGCAATCAAGGTTGAACTCTATTGGTGTAAATTTTTCTGCAATCTATGAGGTGTCCAATAATGGTGGAAAATATGGCCAAAAGAGGTCCACATTGAACACTAGGTGAAAGCCAAGGAAGGGTGGAGTGTTGAGCTCAAAAGCATTGCTACCCACAACCTTGGTGATAGTGTAAAGCCCATATCAAAGTGGGCAGAGATTCTAATGGGTCCCTGTAAGGAACTGTTTCTGCAAATGTAGCCAGACCTTATCTCTCACCTGAAACTGGTGCAATACCCGATGTTGATCATGGTGCTGATTGTAAGTAGCATTGGATTTCTACAAAATCTCATAGATTTGTTGGCAGATGTGTTGAATCTGCTCAATGAATCTGGTGTATTTTTCGGCCTCAAACTGAACATGGGAATATTCTGCATGTGTGGTTGAAAGAGGTAGTGCAACATCAATGGGACCCAAGGGTTGGAATCCTATCCTCACCTGAAATGGGCTATCACTGGTGGAGCTATGGAGAGCCCTATTGTAGTTTTGTTAAACATAGGGAAGAATACCATCCCATGTACATAGATGCTTAGAGTTGTACATGTGCATGATGTGAACAATCATCCGATTGATGACCTTTTTCTGGTCATCGGTTTGGGGGTGGAAATTAATGGATTTAGTGAGCTTGGTGTCCAAAAGTGACCATAGAATTGACCAAAATGTGTTGAGGAACTTGTTGTCCTGATATGAGGTGATGGTCAGTGGTATCCCAAAATGGACCCACACCCGTTTGAAGAAGATATTGGCAATATCATCTGCTATGATTCTCTTCTTGCAGGTTGTGATAATGGCCATCCTTGAAAACCGATCAACCACCACAAATACACAATCATTTTCATGCTTGGTGGGAAGAACGCCAAACATGTAATCCATACAGATGGATTCCAAAGGCCTCTCGGGAGTAGGAAGAGGAGTGTATATGAATTACTTCTTGATGGTTGGCTTGGAAATGGCACAAGCAGTGAAATATATGATATACTTGCTAACATATTATCGAATTTTTGTCCAATAAAAATGTTTCTGTAGGATGACCACAATTTTCTCCATGCAAAAATGTCCTTCCATATGAATGTAGTGAGCCTCCCAAATCCTCTTTGCACACTTGCTTGTGGGAACACAGAGATGGCCTAGATAGAATAAGAATCCATCCTGTATGTGAAAATTGATGACATTTTCTCCTATACCCAAGAGTTGATATGTGGTGATGAAGTCAGGGTCACATTGATAAAGTTGGCACCACTCAGATGCCTCATGCCCACAGGAATGGAGCACTTTCATGAGTGCAACAATGGGAGGGTGACTGAGGTAGTCAGTGACATGATTTCTACTCCATGTTATATACTTGATGTTGAGATGGATCTGATGTAGTTATGTGGACCACTTTTGATGGTGGTCATTCTACAACTTCCCTTGTGTCTATATGAATTGCAGAGGCTTGTGATCAATGTGGATGATTGTCTCCTTTCCCAGAATGTAATGTTTCTATTGACGATAGGATTGCACAATGGAATACATTTATTTATCATAGGTGGGGTATTTTTGGACAATATCTGAGAGTGTCTCACTATGGTATGCTATTTGATGACCATGATGAGTGAGAATTGTGCCTATAGCATATTCAAAGGCATCAGTCTCAATCTTGAATGGTTGTTGCAGATCAGGTAAAGAGATTATTGGAGTTGAGCACAAGCGATGATTCATATTACAAATTCTTGTTGTTGTGCCCACCCCCATGTAAAAGTTTCCTTTCCACCACCCTTGGTTACTTGGCTGAGGTCCCATGCAATATGGGAGAATCCTAACATGAACCTATAGTATAAGTTGGCAAGTCCTAAAAATATTTGAATCTCAATTAGTGTGGTTTGTGCTGGCCAATCACGAATGACTTCGATATTAGTTGGATCCACATGTACCCCATGCTCATCAGCAATGTAGACCAAGTATGGAACATGTTCATGCGAAAGGAGTATTTTTCCAAGTTGGCATATAGCTTGTGTTGTTGCAGAGTGCCCAAAACCTGTTGAATATGCTCCATGTGCTCCTCCTAAGTTCTACTGAAGATGAGGATGTCATCAAGATATACCACCACAAAATATTCGGTGAAGGGTCTCAATACATCATCCATCAATCTAATGAAAGTTGTTGGTGCATTTTTTAACCCAAATAGCATGACCAGGGATTCAAAGAGAACTTATTTAGATTTTAAAGTTTTCTTCCATACATTAGTTGGTTTAATGGGAGCCTGGTGGCAGCTAGACTTTAGGTAAATCTTGTTGAAGAAATTTTCCCACTTGAGTTGGTCAAGAACATCATCAATTCTGGGAATTGGGTACCGATTCGTGACTGTGATTTTGTTTAATTCTCTGTAATCAATGTGGAGATGCCATGTCCTATATTTCTTCTACACCGGAACAATCAGGTTTCTGCAAGGGGAGGATTTGGGTCAGATGTTCCCATTTTGAAGAAACTCTTAGATCAGGTGCTTGATTTCATAATTTTTCATCAATGAGCAACAATAGACTAGTCCATTAGGAAGCGGTTCACTGGGGGTTAGATCAATTGGATTTTTGACTTGGTAGTGTGCCGGTACCCTGGTGGGTGTTATAACCCTAATTTGCACCAGACATGCTTACCTAGCATCAGGCCATCTTAGATTCCTTCTTTTCCAAAAACACTGCTGAACAACTCTTCTTAAAAACCCCTTTTATAAAGGCCCATGTGCCCTGCTCCATTACTGCATGCGTGTACACGCTAGTTGACCAAAGACAGCCCGTGTGTACATATGAGTAATGGGGGTCTAGGCATTGGATGATGGTAAAAAGTAAGAATCATTAGGTCACTTTTGCATGCATGATAAAAAACTTAGTGCTAGTCCATAGGAGGGATTTACCACCCACAACAGAATTGGTGAAAATACTGGGGATCTCTAGGGTTTCTCGGAATATTTTTCTTGGGTATTTTTAAAAACTAGTTTCATTCCTTGTTTTTAAAGTTTCTGCAAAAGTCTGAGCTAACAGAGATTTTGGTCTTCCATACCAGTTATCTTTGTTTCTTTTCTTGACTCCATTTTTTTTTCTTTTCTGAGACCCACAGAGGTACACGCAACCTGTATAAGGTCTACATGCGTGTACCCGCACCCTACCTTCACACAGCCCGCATGTACACACTAGTTGAAGAAGTGTCAGTCGCATGTATGATTCCATAAAATTTCTTTTAGAGAGGCATTCATCCTCTCCCCTGTCAGAAATAGTCCTTCTCATGGGTTTTCTGGAACTCTTTCTAGTCTTTGTTGTTTGCAGTCTATAGCTTAGGTGTCACCTCAGATTGGTTTTTTCTATGAAGTTTTCCTTGAATTGTTTTCTTTTTTTCTGTTAAAGTAAGTGTCTGAGTCTTCAAGAGATTCTGGTTCTCAGTACCAGTAGTCTCTTCTTGGGCTGGATTGCTTGGCCTTTCATTTGGCTCAGAGTTTCAGAGATACACGCGGCCTGTATAAGGCCAACATGCGTGTACACGCGCTCTGACTTTACACAGCTCGTGTGCACATGCTTGCTATTGAACTGTCAGCAATGTGCTTGTGGAGAAATTTTTTGTTGAAGGTGAGGCAGTCATCCTTTCCTTTGACAACAATTATACCTCTCAAGTTTTTGAGTCTCTATCATAGAAATCAGTAACTTAGGTTTGATCATAGGAATAGCTTTCTTTTTCATTAAGAAGTTTTCCTCAAAATTTTCTTTTCATAGGGTTTTTAGACAAGTTTGAGAGTGCAGTTTTAATTTGCTTGTGTGTGATTTTTAAAGTGACTCTTTGCAATATGTGATTAGGCCAGAATTTTTCTTGGTTTTTACTTGTTGATATTTTCCTTTTTTGCTTTATGAGCATTCAAATAAAAAAAAAAAACTTTATTTCTTTGTTTGGTTAAATAGTGTTGTTTTGCATTAGTAACTAGGGAAAAGTCTTTGATTTCATAAGTTCTTGACGGTTTAGTTAGATAATAAGTAACTCGTAGTCGAGTGAAATCCTTCTTTGATTTTGTTGTTCAGAGATCTTAGAAAATTTTTAGTTTGAAAATTTGTTTAAGATTTGAGTCAAGTGAAGTTATTTTGTTTCCAGCTTTCTGTTTATTTTGCTTTCATCTTTCAAACATCACTAGTTTCACTTTCATAACCTTTGACTTAAGACAAGCCATAAAAATTAATGCTAAATCTAAAATTCATTAGACTTTTTATGTTTGTAGGGTCAACCAACTAGTTTAGGGTTAGGGCCTTGAATTAGGTTGGAGAGGAAACTCTTCAAGGCCATTAAATCAAACATTGCAGTCTGAGTTAGGGAGTGTCAAAGTCTAGTATCATGAAATTTATTTGGGACCCCCCTCTAACATAGGGGATAAACACGAGGTCGCGTGCAGAAAGGTAGCGGAGATAACCCCTCCAAAGCTGGACCAATCGTAGTGGAGAACACATATAGAGGGCTTGTCTTGGGATTCCGTCGATTGCATTTGCCACGGAGCTTCATGGTTCTCGAATCTATTCGAGGTCCTTAGTTGTCTTCCAAACCACTTTCCTTCAATACCCTTGATAGGTTTCAGGATCGATACACTGCTCATTGTGGTCTACTTGACTTTCGATTGTACCCACCTAGTGACTGTTTGCGCACTGGCAACCTAGTTTCTTATCTTTTTAGAGACATACACATGTGACTGTGGGGGTACATTGTGGTACCTAGGACAGACATCGGGACATGCTTTGCAGATTATACCTGGAGGGTGCTTCCGTGTTCGATTTTCACTTGCACCGGTAAGTTGCTCTAGTGTTGGTTGTTGTAACTGTTCTTCCAACTAGTTTAGTGTTTGCTTGTTTTATCTTGGAGGGACCTTTTTACTGTGTGTTATTTTTTGAATGAATAGAAATACCTAGGGTGTCTTTGATCTTCTCACATAGTGGAGGATCACGAGCTCCACCAATCATGAAGGCTTCTGGGCCTATCACCGTTTACACTGGATCCAACTCCGCCACCACTAAGGCGAAAGCTAGACCAACAAGGGTCTTTTGAAGTGACCGAGTCATAAGAAATTGTACCTGACCAACATCCAAAGGAAATGACCATTTTAGACTTTGGAGCGAAATCCCTTGGTCCATCCGAAACTCCAACCACTAATATTTCAGCACCCTTCATTGTACCGATTCCCCCTTATGAGTTCCAGACAGTGTCGCATGAAGCAATGGAAACAAATGTTGTCACTTCTTCTAGTAATTCTTCAATTCCCACTACGGTTATCACCACAGGAGATTTTCCACCTCCTAACCCACTATCACCAGTCTGAGCCACCATGGTATTGATCACCTCTACCTCGCACAGTGGTCCAATCTCGTCTATGGCGGCAGCCACAACCCCTTTCACACCAAGTGCGACAGGCCCTCCGTTCTCATATGGGATTCCTAGCTCAGGTACAAGTATTGTACTTTCCTACTCCACTTTACAAAATTTAGGTCTGGGGGCAGGGATCTCTAATGCTCCTCTACAAGGACACAAGGGGGGCACTTCAGCTCCTTTTAACGCTTTCCCTTACAAGGGAGTTCATATACCTCCTTTGTCCCCTTAGCTCAGTGGCACCCACCAGTAATCCATCGGGCCACCTACACACCATATTTTATTTGGAGAAGGGAGTCAAGGACCACCTTCTCATAATATGCCAGTAGGTTCGACACTGTTTTCTTTGTTCAGTGCATTTGGTAACAACTCTTTCTCATCAGCTTCTTTCAAGACTGGGGCCAATCCCAGTTACGGACAACCTATTCCTATGCAGGGTACTATTTCTGCACAGGGGGAAAACCCAGGAAGTTATTCCACATCAGGGCCTTGGAATTCTTGGCAGGGATCAGTTCCCTTGTTAGGAATGTCGATCTAGGGAAATTCTTTTCACAACCAATGGAACCCCGGACAAGGTACTATGCCTATCCCCATGGGATCGTCATGGGGCAACCCTTCCCAAAGTCCTCTGAATGTAATGCATGCCCAACCATCTACGTCCTATTTTTGGAATCAGACGATGATGTCTCCTGACACACAAAATCTGTATGCTGGTCATGGCCATGGTTTTTACCAGAACCTAGGCCAACAGCCATACTTTTCCTGGCAACCTAGTGCCAGTCAAACTCTAGGTCCCTTTTTCCATGGTTATCACCAACAACCCAAACTTCCTTTCCTGCAAACCTTGCATTTGTTGGACTTGACAAGGTTGTTGAATGACCCTATTTGTCATGATTCGTGTTGGCCCCCTATGTCGACAAAGTTTCCTTTGAACATACCAAAGTTCGAGGCCAATCCTAACAAAGATCCAGAAGATCATGTGACCACCTTCCATCTTTGGTGCTCATCTAACTCGTTGAAAGACGACTCTGTATAGTTGTGATTGTTTCAACATACTCTCATTGGGAGTGTTGCGAAATGGTACAATGAGCTTGATCGATCAAGATACTCTTCCTTCGGTGAATTGGAAATGGATTTCCTAAACCATTTCCAATTTCCTGTGAGATACGACACTGACACATAATTTCTGGCCAATTTCTCATAGACAAAAGTGGACCATATCTCTGATCACATCTAAGAATGGAGATGTCGGAAGAGTTTAATTAAGGTACCATTCCCACCAAAATTCCTTCTCAAGTGGTTCCTTAAGTCTTTGGTACCATAGTTATCCAAAGAAGTCGCGACGTCGGAGTGTTTTCTGAAGAAGACACCATCATGAGAGCTCAACAGCTTGAGCTAATCTATTCTCAGTCCAGTTTATTATATGAGATCTTGCGAGATGTGCCATAGAGAGCTGGACCACATGCCGATGGTATTGTTGGTTCAGCACAAACAAAGTCCGTTGATAAATTGATGAAGCAATTGCAACAAATGTCTATACAACACACAACAACCAACCAAACTACTGTTTTGGTTTCTCCCCCTACTAAAACGTCGGATGTACACACAGTGCAATCGAGAAATTCAAAGGCCACCCAGCAACCTGAAGGAAAGAGAAAACAACAAAAGAATGGTAAGGGGGATAAGAAACCCACTAATAATGTTGGTGGGGGCAACACTGAGAAACGGAAGGTGAGGCATCCATGCAACCTATGTACGGAAGACCACCTGACCCACCAATGTCCTCGGCTTACAGAGGCCCAAAAGTTTGTGACACAGCAATAGCCTGTCGTGTTAACTAATCCATTTCAACATGGGCAAAACCTAACCCAAGATCTACAAGCACGGAAGGGGACAATCAAGGACCCTCTCCATCTTCGAACAATCCTGCATCCATGAATGTGTATATGATGAAGGGTGATGCTTTTATATCGACTAGAGTGCATGACTACAATAAACCAAGCACTTCTGAGAAGGGAAAATAAGTTGAATTCCCATCTCTTCCTCTCCATATCAAGAAGACTTTGGGCGAAACAGTGACACGCATCCCAAAAGGCACATTCAAAAATGCTTCTCACAACCCAAACACAAGGGCTGCCCAAAACTATTCTGTGGTGGAGGATTTGTCTCAAACCCCTTATGCGATGTCCTCTTTGGAGGTCCTCCAAAGTTGCCCTTCCCCGAGGAAATCTTTGTTAGCCTCTTTAGGAAATAATGAGACTTGTAATCTAGGTACAATCATGCTGGATACAACCCACTTAAACCCTCCTCTTCCTTACCATGTAGCATTTCAGATAGTAGTGGCTCACCCCACGAAAAATTTTACTTGAAATATTTTCCGCACGGTGGTTGATGAGGGTGCCTTGACATGCGTTATGTTGTTGGCATGTTGGAAGGCCATTGGCCAGCTCATTTTGTCTCTGTCACCTACTCTTCTCACTTCTTTCGATGGTCGTTCGTTCAACTGGTATTATTCCTTCTTTCCCTTTGTAGTTAGGAGGGAATCCCATGTGCGTAGAGGTAGAAGTAGTCGATGTGTCCCTCAACTACAATCTCTTGTTAGGAAGGAGTTGGACTTATGCCATGCAAGCAATGGTTGCTACATTTTTTCGGGTCTTGTTGTTTCCACACAAGGACCGGATTGTGACCATTGATCAATTTTCTTTCTCCAGACTTGACCCTTCATTGGGGGTATCCGCGGTCCCGATGATTGATAATCCCCAACCAGGCATAGTCAACATAGGGGTTGGTTTGTGCCCATCTTTGATGGGTACCTTCGATTACCCGCCCCCTCAAGGTGATTTCAAGTTCATATCCGACCACCATAAGGTTGATATTTTCCAAGTTTTGTCATTTTGAACGACTTACTTCAATGATCCATAGATACTTCCTTCCCCATCAACCATGATGCAAGGGACAGGGCACCCTGGCATGTCCATGACCTTGTCCGCAGCTGAAGTAGCATACTCTTTAGTCTAGCAAGCTTTGTCTAACATAGATCCAACTCCTGCACAAGAGTTAGATCTGATTCTGGAACCTATTTGGGCTCAAGGTTCTCTCACTGACACTAATTCGTTAGACTTAGTATTTCCCTTCAACGAAGTAGTAATTGAAGCAATGATTAGTTCGTACAAACCTTGGGACAATATCCATCATAGATCATACTTCCTCCTAGAGTTAAGCAGAATCGAATCCGAAGAATTCACCTTGACTATGACTGGAGACAGGTCTTGTCCTATTAATCCCTTAGCTACACATGAGGTTTATGCCGAGGCTAATATGGAAACTATCGCTGAAACCATACCAATCAATATCTCCAAAACCCCTGGTGTCCTGGAGAATGTTTTCGTCGGAGCTGATTGTTCCCCCGGAGAGACTCAAATATACACAGATCTATTTAAAGAATTCTGCGACGTTTTTTCCTGGTCTTATAAGGAAATGCCAGGCATCGATCCAAAAATAGTCTAACATGAAATCACAACTTATCCAGATGCCAAGCCTATTCGACAGAAGCTTCATCCGTTTAATCCTAGGAAAGCAGCAACCATTAAGGTTGAAGTTGAGAAACTGCTAAAAGTTAATTTTATCTATCTTATCCATTTGACCCAATGGGTGTCAAATCCTGTGTCGGTCAATAAGAAATAGGGCACGATTCATGTATGTACAGACTTCCGTGATTTGAACAAGGCCTCTCCAAAAGATAATTTTCCCACACCATTCATTGACTAGATAATTGATGAATGCGCAAGTTGTGAGGCCTTCTCTTTTATAGACGGTTTTTTGGGATGTAATCAAATACAAATCAAACTCGAAGACCAGCACAAAATGAAATTCATTTTTCCATGGGGTACATTCACGTATTGTAAGATGCCCTTTGATCTCAAAAATTCTAGAGCAACCTTTCAGCGGGCCATGTCTTTTGCTTTCCATGATATCAAGCATATAGTCGAGGCCTGTTTAGATGATTTATCATCTTAATCTCGCAAGAGAATGGATCATCCCACACACCTCTGACTTATCTTTGAGTGACGTTGCTACTTCTGGATTCGCTTGAATCCAAACAAGTGCAGCTTTTTCATAACATCAGGATGTTTGTTAGGTTTCATAGTGTCAACAACAAGGATCATGGTCAATCCTCTCAAGGTTGAGGCAATAATTCAGTTGCCTCCCCTACACACAATCCTTCAACTTCAGAGTGTACAAGGCAAGGAAATTTTTTTAAGGCATTTCATCGCTAACTATGTCGAGATCACAAAGGGCTTTATGCCCTTACTAAAGAAAGACGTTCCTTTTTATTGGGATGATGCCACTCAACGCTCTTTCAAAGCATTGAAACATGCCCTCATAACTGCCCCTTTGCTTCGGCCACCTAACTATAACAAATATTTCTTATTATACTGGGCTGTAGAAGAGTCAACCATCGACATGGTATTAGTTCAAGAAGATGATTTGTTCTCAGAATATGTGATCTATTACCTGAGCTGAGGCCTAGTTGGACCAGACCTCAATTATTCTCATATCGAAAAACTTGTGTTGGAAGCAGTCCATGTTGTTCAATGGTTTGTTCATTATGTTATGTTTCACAAGACCACCATCATTGCCATTGTGAATCCATTTCAATACATGTTGACACGATGGGTAATAGGAAGAAAGATCAGTAGATGGATAGTCATCCTCCAGGAATTTGAATTAGATTTTGTTTCAGCGAAATCCAAAAAGTCACTGGTCTTCGCAGAACTTATTTCGAAACTTTCGGTCGAGTCAGGTGATGTTGTGCCCAAACAGTCATCTATTAGAGGAGATATGTTTTTGATCACATCTTCGGATCCCTGGTACGAAGATATACTTATCTATCTCCAGAATTTGAAGTGCCCCACCTCTGCTTCTTGTGATGAGTGTCACCGTATATGCCATCAGGCCAAGAATTATCTCATACTCGATGATACATTGTATCGAAGAGGTGTAGACTTCATCCTGCATCGATGTCTCACTCACGAAGAAGAAGTTATTGTGCTTAACGATTGCCATACCAGAGCATGTGGCGATCATTTTTCTGGGTTGGAAACAACCCAAAAGATTTTACGAGCAGGTTACTTCTGGCCGAAACTAATCAAAGATTGTATCGAATCGGTCAAGAAGTGCCACCCGTGTCATATCTTCTCTAGGAATATGAGGGCACATCCTGCTCTCATGTTTCCTATCATCACAGTTGGTCCCTTCACCAAGTGGGGGATTGATTATACTACATGCAACCCTCCTTCAGCAAGGGGGCACCATTATATCATTGTAGTCGTCTACTACTTCACGAAGTGGGTCGAAGCTATACCAAGGTTTAAATATGATGGAGAGACTGTGGCTCTCTTTTTATTCAACCATATAATAGCAAGGTTCGGCGTCTCGAGAGAGATTTTCACTGACCATGGAAGTCACTTTCAGAACCAGATGATGACCAAGTTAACATCAAAGCTTGGGTTGCAGAAAGAACAATCATCATGCTACTACCCCCAAGAAAATGGTCAGGTGGAAGCTGTAAATAAATCTCTTAAGACCATCCTACAACAAACGATCAACTCAGCCAAGTCAAATTGGCATTTGATGTTATACTCGACATTATGGGCTTACCGAACGTATGTTAAGACTACAACCAGTTTCTAACCTTTTCAACTCATTTACAGGATGGAAGCAGTCTTACCTATTGAATGTTAGATCCCATCCCTAAAGTTCGCAGTACAATTATTGTTGGACACTTCTCCACTTGAAGAATAGTTATTATACCTTGACCAGCTCAATGAGAAACGTTGTGATGTGGCCCTAGCCAACGAGGCTAAAAAAATTAAATTCAAGTGTCAGTATGATTGGTGCGTTCATACTTGGATTTTCTCTGAAGGCGACCTTGTCCTGGTCTATGACCAAGATAAGGACCCCCTAGGGGCAGGAAAATTCAAACCCATGTGGTTTGGACCTTTCATCATAAAAGAGGTTCTTAAAAAGGGCGCTTATCGTTCAGTCGAATTTGAGGGAAATGCTTTGGCGGAGCCTAGAAATGGGCTCTACCTCAAGATGTATTACTCATAGGTAGGTCACCTTGGGTAACTTTTTGTAACATATGTATAGTCTTTGTACTATTGCTTTCTATTTTCTTTTAGTATTATGGGCATGCCATTTTTTATGTTATCTTTTGTCACTATGGAAGATGTCAAGTGAATAAAAGGTGTTCATTGGGTACACAGATGGTGCTAGCTGGAACACTCGAAGGCTTGCCCCCACAGCATGGGCAATTTTTACACCTCGAGGCCAGTTATTGTCTTCCGGAGGTATATGCTTAGGTGACACCACAAACAATGTCACCGAGTACAGTGTAGTTATTGAGTTGCTTCGTGACGCCACGTCATTTGGTATCTCTCATCTCTGGGTCTATTTAGATGCTCAGTTGGTTGTGTCTCAGTTAAATAGAGTCTACCATGTTCATGATCCGACTTTACACCGATGATTCCTTAGGGTACATCTCTTAGAAGGAAGATTTTATTATATTACATATTTTCATGTTCATAGGAGATTAAACCAAATTACAGATACTCTAGCTAATCAAATTTTAGACTGGAATCTCTCACACATATAAAAAGACATACACATAAACATTTAAATACATTTGTAAAGGAAAATATGATCCATAAGACACAAAAAGACATAAAACTCTGTATATAATATCATAATCATTAAAGTACATAGGTGGATGCAAGCACCTCAAAAATATGACCAGTTCGAGTCATGGGGCTTATTCCATCAAAAAATATATACAACTAGTGCTCTCGGCATGTGAAAAAGTCTAGACTAACTAAGGTCAGGGCCTGTGGGCCCAGTTGTAATGATCAAAAACGTTTGCCAAACGTCGAAATAGTTGGATCCACGTCCGTGGTGCCCCCACTACATAAGGTTGCATAGATGGTGGCAGATCCTCAATCTCTGCCATAGGGAATGTGCGGGTGAGCAAGGTAAAGTTTCTCTTGACTCATCTCAAAATCCTCTCAGCCTCACCGACTAGAAGCTCTACTGCTGCTGTTGGTCCCCTTGTGGCGGTAGGTGCGGCCCCTGGCGGAGGACGACGCCTTTTCCTCACATAATCTGTAGGTCACACTGGTCCCACATCTGCACATAATAGACACATATCTATCAAATACTCTGGTATAAAAAAATGATATATATAAAAAACAACATAAAAATTACATATGTTTCACAAAAAAAAAAAACAATGCAAACTTACCCATCTCTCCTGGATCCTCAGCAAGACGTACTGGTATGTCAGGATCTCTTGAGAAATCAATCCCAGCATAAGGGTAATCCTCTATGACTGAGATTTGTCACGACAACTAAGAAAAGAAGTCATCATCAAAGGACTCATTGGTCCTTACACCACCCTTTCATGGCAGTAACACTGCCCATCTATAAACCGTAGGAAGAGAGGCCTGATGTCCTCATGCCACCACTCGAGGAATGAAACTAGGAACTCTTTCAAATAAGAAAGAGCATAGAATCATCCCAAACCTGAAGTTCCTCTATGTCCACAACCGAAAATCTGTCAGTTGCCTCTTCATACAATCCAGTAGTGTAGTGCTCCAGTCAAATATCTATGCATTTAAGCACTGGACTGCACAATTCATCTGTGCACGGGACGCCTGATGTAGAACCACAGAACCAGTCATCCTCCAAATAAGAAACACAATCGCCTACAATGATAAATCAGTGATCTTGCTTATTGGCACCTGAGAGCTCGATCGTTCTGTACCAGCCTCACAATAAATTCCTATCAATTTCGATATGTTATGAGGCCCCGAAGGAAATTTCTGGAAATTGATTGGTTCCCCTCTCCTAGAGAGGCCAGTCAAAAATATATATGTCATCTGTAGTAGGCACCATTGACTGCCCCTCTAACATAAATGCCTGTGCGTCCAGATGCTAATAATCAACCAAGGCATTCAGTAGCCTAGGTTGTTCTCGCATAAAAGGACATAGGAAGAACTTGAGCAACCCACATTGCATTAAGGAAGCAAAAGCATTGGGGTCTTCCCCAACCAACTCACTAATATCCTCATGCTTTCTTTCCCTCCAGTGAACATACATCCTGTAAAAAGCCAAGTTCAGGAGGTTTGACGCTTGCTTTTTTAAGATTTTTCTATTAAATAAAGGGTCCACATGGATTGTAATGATGACAGTCGCATGTACACACGTGCAATTTTTCCTCTGCCCAAGTGTACACGCGACCTGTCATAAGACAGCCCACGTGGACCTAGGGACGACCTTTTGAAGGTCGACACCCCCCCAAAACTTGAAACTAAAATCATAAATAAATGTTTAAATTGCAAGAGGAGAGAGTTTATACTTACTTGGTCCAAGAAGATGGTTGTTTCATCCACCGAATCTCCCAGAATCAATTCTTTTCACAAAGGGTTAGTTTTGTCTTTTAGTCAATTTCTGAATTAACAATGGTGATAATGAGCTGCCAACTTCTATTTATAGAGTTTTTTGGCCCTTTTTTGTCAATTTTCAGACCCTCTTATCATTTTTTCTAAACTGAAAATCATTTAAGATGGTTCAGGAGTTTTCTTTGGATGATCAAGGGAGGTATTCCTTTGGGTATTTGGAATTTTTTTTGAGATTTGGGCGTTTGGATGGTCCTTTGGTAAAAATTCATTTTTTCTAGCTCATTGCATTTAAGTCAGGATTCCACCCCCAGTTTCTACATCTTGTTGTCTTTTCCACTTTTCCATAGGATCGATCCCATGGAGTTAGGACATGGAACCCTCATTACTACTTTATAAGTGTCGTAATTTGGTGGTAGAGACTACCATAACATGGATTCCCTAGGTAGATCCTGGTTGCATGACAGTGTCCATGCTGTCACTAACGACTATAGGCTTGGGAGTCCTCCATAGTTTTTTTCTGATTACGAGTTTGAGCCTCATTTGCATGATTCCTTTTCACTCTTGACCTAACCCTCTAAACTACCGAAAAACATAACGGGTCTTGTTTTAAGCCCTTTTCAAACCCTCTAAACATGAAAAGACTGTTGAGCGATCTTTTGGCCTTTCACCCTCGTTAAACTAAAATTTGAAGTCACGTCTATCCAGCGATAGTTTACCCTTTTTTCGGTTCGGACGGCCAACTGTACGAACAAAGGTATACTCTAAGGAACTTTAGTTCTCTAGAAGAGTACCCCCAGGTATCATTTTAACCCTTTTTCGGGCCTGAGGGACTAAATGTACAAAAAAGGAACCCCCCCAGAGTCCATAGTTAAGCTCTTTTGAGACTCCCTAAAATTGAAAAGATCGTCGAGTGACCTTATTCTTTCACATTCATGAAAATGGTCCAGAATAACATTCCTTACGGAGTCCATAGTTAAGCTTTTTCTAGACTCCTTAAAAATGAAAAAATGGCCGAGTGATCTTGTCTTTATCACACTTGTTAAAATGGTTTTGAATAGACGTCTTGTCGGTGCTAGTTTACCCCTTTTTTGAACTAACTAGACTGCCTTGAAAAAAGGTACCCCATTGGAGTCTCCTTTTACTTTTTTTCAGACTCCCTAAATATGAAAAACCGCTGAGCTTACCTTCTCTGGGATCATTAAACTTACATCGAAGGATGTTACCATTGTGTGTCTTATTAATCGCATTTTCATACCCGTGTCTTTGGCCTAATGTCGGCTCGATGTTGCTCTCAACTAAGCCATCTAAAGCATGCTTTATACGCAAGCCCTGTAGCACTTTTCCTTTGCATATTGACACCTTTGGCCCCTGGAGGATTTTTCTCGAGTGTCCTTACTTTGAACATCAGTCTTGTCCCTGTGCCTCAAACTTGTATGTTTGCAACACTCATTCCTCCTTTGTAATGTAACATTCTTCTATTCTTTTTCCAAAATTATTGAAAAAGACAAAAAAATCAAATATACCCCAAAAAGAGGAAAGGAAAAGTATTTTCTTTATTGGCAGCATAATGATTCACCCTTGGATAAAGCACAATGGTCTGTTTGTTCATCCAACCCTGAGATTTAATATGACCTCAGGAAGTTGTTCTTGCTACATAGAGCTATGTCCTCCTCCATTTGGTTATTTTTCCAAACATATGGAGAGTTTGCATTGCCCCCTGCCTCGTAAACTTATGTTAATGCCATATTGCCTGAGTCTCATCATTTGTCGTGTTGTTTCCCAAGGGAAGTTTTTACCAAGCCTAAGTCAGCCCCTCTGCAATTTGTCTCTTTCCCTCATGCCCAACCATCCTAAACGTCCAATCAAGTGTTTGTTCGGAATCAATGAAGCCTTCAGTCTGATCATCAAGATTCTCTAGTCCATGACCGACGAGCCGTCGAAGACCTCTGGGTAGTGAATTCATACACTCATATTACACTCCTACCTGAGTTTTGAATATTTTGAAGTTGTTGCTCGAGCTCTAAAGACCTCATCTCCAGCCATTAGGCCTTATTAGCTTCTAGAAGATGGATACTCTACATGTATATCTTTTTGATTTCGAGATGTAGCTCCATTGTGTATCGTTCGCGGCTAAACTTTATATAGTTATATGGCATGGATCTACAGTGTATTTGATTGGTAGCCATGATTTTATTTTATCCCGAGCATGGGTATGCCCGCCTCAGTGAGACAATTATTATTTTGCAGACGACACCTCCCGATTTCTAGTCCCTAGGCTCACTTGTTCAGCACATCGATGAAGATTGTTAATGTATTTCGGCCATCAGATGCTCTTCTGACCTCACACATTAGGGGGAATCTGTTATAACCCTAATTTGCACCAGACATGATTACCTGGCATCAGGCCATCTCAGATTCCTTCTTTGCCAAAAACACTGTTGAACAACTCTTCTTAAAAACCCCTTTTATAAAGGCCCAGGCACCCTGCTCCATTACTACACGTGTGTACACGCTAGCTGACCCAAGACAACCCACGTGTACTTACAAAAGCACGAAAAAAGGGAAGTTGCTGATGGAACACACAATTTTGGGTAAGTTAACTAAACCTTTCAGCCATGCATGGCCGAACATTTGACCAAATACTTACCTCCTTCTAACCTATAAAAGAAGGGGTAGGGCTCCCATTTGGAAGAGGAGAATCATAGTAAAGAAACTATACCTGATTGAGCATTCCCTTTGTCCCAACCTTTAGCCATCCTTGTCTAAAGAGAAGTATAGAGAAAAGCAATTGGAAGACAGTGGAAGAAGAGCCCAAGACCAGGATTGAGGAGCAGTAGCCGAATTTATCATTGTAAGGTATCATTGTGAAGTTAATAAAAGAATTGCTTTTCCCGTCCTTCCATATGAGATTGTCATTATTGGAATATTGATTGTATGATTGATTAAATCTCTAACCCATTAGTTCATAGATCAAATGCATGTGGACTTCTTTGTTTGTATTTAGTGAATGCAGGTCAGCATTGGGAGGAGAGTTGCAGTCAAAGAACGACCAAGCGTGAAAAGGGATTGACATCAGAAAAGAAGAATAAGGTATGCCAACTTAATCTCTTGAGCCTTGTATTTACATATGAGTAATGGGGGTCTAGGCATGGGATGATGGTAAAAAGTAAGAATCTTTAGGTCATTTTTGCATGCATGATAAAACCCTTAGTGCTAGTCCGTAGGAGGGATTTCCCACCCACAACAGTGGGTGAGGAGAAGATGTCTATGTACTCTTCCACGATCCTTTCCACTTGCTTCTACTGCAAAGAGAGGCTCTGTTTAGAGGTCACATATGTGTTGGAAACCTTATTCTTACCACGAGCATGAATAAAAAGGAATATGAACTTCATGGTTTATGAAATGACCTTACTGCATTTCATTCAGAGTCTTTGATACCCAATTTCGTGTGCAGGGTACGGAAAATATTGGTGAAATTTGGTACTGTTTGGTCCCTTTCCTGACACAACGTGGTCCATCTTGTGTACTAGTCCTCGTAGCTTCCGACAAGGTAGTATTTTTTTTTAATGTCATACCTAAAGGAATCCCATGTGGGGGTGACCAAATATATTGAAAATTCCTCTATGGCCCTTTTCTAAGAGTAAGTATCCCACCAATCCTTAAGATGTGGGACGACCTTGAGGAGTGAAAAAGTAATCTTTTCCCTGTCAGAAAAATTGTGGACCGAAAAATAACCTTCAAGCATATTCAACCATTTATCTATAGAATCTACATCTATCATTCCTTAAAATAATGGAATATCAAAATTTACTTGTACCTTGAAGGGGGTTACATGGCCGCTTGATGAAGATGTCTCTCTTATGGGAAGCCGTCAAAGGATCTATGCAAATTTTTCCATCATTTCATTCGTTTGTCATGTAAGGTATTTCTTGAGAAAAATTTTAAAATGATCTCATGCTCCATCATATTTATTCTCATCCCCCATGGGTTTTTATCCGGCTTAGGGTGGCCGATATTTTAGAGGCTCGACTAGTTCGAGTCCCAACTTCTTGTACCCAGCTCTTGTCAGGGCCATGCATGAAGAAAAATAAATGAAGAGAATAACGATTTGATACCAATGATATGGATTTATGAATAGAATGAAAATAATAACAGACTGAATAAAATAACACTGAGATACTGAGAACAACAACAAATATCCAGTGAAAAATAACTTCTACTGAATAAATAAAATAGGTCGAAACTGTAAAACTGTAGAACTAAAAAGAACTTGCTCAAATGGTGGTAGCTATCTTTAAGAAGAGATGTGGCTCCTATGCACATATATCTGAGAAGAATGATTACAATGAGGCTCCAGATTCCCTTTTAACATTACTCATGAATTTCAAAACTCTAGACATCCAAAAAACTAACCCTAGAAGATGAAACACCAAAAGTTATGTGGGCCCAGATGGGTAAGTTGGTACGTGGAATTACCGGGGTCATAAATTTTGCATACGACATCCATTTTAGGTGCGTGATAGCCCGCTGGAAAGGTATTTTTGATAAATGCAAATTATGCCATCAAACTCTGACTTCGTCTACATTTTGATTGTGGCAAGCCAAACAAACATTGTTTAGGGCCTCAAAATGGCACTGGAAGTACAAAAAGATGTACTGAAATGAAAACATCCAAAATAAGCCAGTTGGATTAGGTGGGAAGCCACCAATATCCACCTGGAAGCTGTGTAGGGATTTAGATATCCATAGAAGTGTAGAACCCACAATTACAAAGAATTATAGAAGAACGTGTTGAAATAAAAAAATGTCAATAGGAGCCAGCTGGAATAGGTGGGTGGCCACCAATATCCACCTAGATCATGGGCCAATACACATAATTTTTTTAACTTGGAATATATATTTCAAACACCAAAATGTCCTGCAACCTTGGAGGTGTGAGCCTCTCTGATAATATACAAACATTCACCTTTAGGAACACAAATGTTTTCTAACTTGTAGAGTAGATCATTCTGGAAATCATAGTAAGCCTTATTGTCACCTTCTTCTATATGAATTTTGACCTATAGCTATTGAAACACCTCCTTGAAATATTCATATTCTATGTAT
>JASDQU010029478.1:3953-22683 GCA_032191745.1 Picea mariana | reverse complement strand
TCTCTTCTTGTAGGTTCTTAATCTCCTACACACTCTTCATCCTATCTAGTATAGCCATGTTTTTCTAGCGGTGCTTCAAATCCTAGACCACAATGTTTATGTTTCCCTCCTTCTAGTCTAGTTCTTGAATCTTCACATCTTCTTGCAGTTCAGTCCACATCTGCGTTGTACTATTATACAATTTTTTCATTCTAGTAATCTCACCTTCAATATTTTTTGTGTATTCTACAACCTAGTGTTTCCTTTGTGCTTTGATCTCTGGTGGAGTCCTAGGGATCACCTTGTCTTTCAGGTATGTGATTTCCTTTTTGTAACTTTCCATTGCCTAGGTTATATTTTGAATCTTCTCTTCTGTGCTTAACTCTTCTACTAGTGTTATGAGGAAAATATATCTATGGCATGGGGTAAACCACAACATAAAGAAATGAATACATAAATAAACTCTAATCTCAAGTATGATATATAAACACATATGCTAACAATACAAGATAAAGAGCCTACCTCATCCAGGCGTTCGATGAATTCCATCATTGAGCACTTGCATCAACAAAATATCCCTGCACCTTGTCCTCAACAACCAAGAAACGCAAGAATATGGTGATAATATATAAATTTATCACATTCAATATAATAATCCATCAGTATTCATAACAAATATTCCCATGGAATAACAATTCAAATATCTGCAAGACATTAATTTGACGTGAAAAGAATATTTCTTTTAAAATGTAATTAGAAAAAGTGAATCAATTACATCCTTTCGTTTCGGCACGGTTCAGAACTAAGAAAATAAGTCTCTTCTAGCAAGGCCTCCACCACTTCAATCCTCCACCAAAGGCAAGCTCATATAAGAGAGACAACAAGGTTCTTAATCAAATAGGGAAGAGCTTGGGGGATGAACAATGTGTTCAGACTTAAAAGGATAAAGGGATGTAGACTCAATATGAAGTGAATAATTTCTCCAAAGTAAATTTTCTCTCAAAGTTGAATTCTTCTCTTCTTTTCCACAGCTTGGATAGGGCCCATTTATATCCTTCAAATGGAACTAAAGGGCCTATTCGAAACGTTTCCAGTATATGGAAGGTAAAGGATCATGGATCTYGTGATGTGACATGGAAACTCAACACCATTTTTTAATTTGGGCACAAAACTCGATGTACACGGGCTATAATGGTGCAACCTATGTATATGCATGTTGGATAACTATTAGGGAACACATATTTAGAAAAATATTGCTTTTATCTCTGGGAACTGTAAAAAKGGATTTCAAGTCTGCATAGGGAAACGRAAAAAGGCCTTTTGAGAAAATTTTCATAGGGTGAGGCAAATCTTGTTATAACAKATGMCCCCTAATGTGTGAGGTTAGAGGAGTATCTGTGATGGCCTAAATACATTATAATACCTAAAAGTGGAGTAATGGAGACCCGCCTTAACTAGTTTCTCATGATAATATTACAATTTGTACTGAATTTGTGCACATGGCTGCCAATTTGAATTACAATATAGATCCATGTAAAAATATACCAAACAGTTGTTCATGGCCATTAATAGGAAATAAAAAGGTGGATAAAGGCCCAAGGCTCTCATAGTCATGAACAAGGCCCAAAAAAACCAATCTCAAAATCAATCTGAAGATATCTGTATATGATGGAGTACAATCTCATCTCCCATGGTCATTGAAGTTACATAGGTATTGGTCCAATGAATGATAGCAACAACTCAGGAAAGTTGTGACTATGAACTAATGTATTACGGTCTTCTACATGATCCGCCAAAGGTGCAATTATAAATTATGTGAATAAAGGAGTTGAGGTCGAACACAATGAGACTTTGTTTGATTACTGATCATTAAGGTATATCGTTAACAAAAACAATACAACCTACCGATAATGAAAGTAGGTATCAAGGCACCGAGTACATTCTTACAAGTGTGAATAAAGGAGTTGAGGTCGAACACTTGAAGAATCAATCGATCAGGAGACATTGATGTATTCCCAACTGTCAATGGTGAGAGAACCTGTCACTGATGACTGCAAGCCTCTAGGTACTCATAGGACTCTTAGTCTCGTTTCCAGAATAGATGGGTTGAATTCGATGGAAGGAGACTCATTGAAACAAGATAATTGAGGCATCTCTCGTCATTCAGCATGAGGTACAAAGTAGGATATTGATGATTTGGATGAAATCATATGAATAACATGTTCACGAACCAATGACCCCGTGTGTCTTTCGCATGTGCTAGTTGCAAGTGGTACATGAAAAAGACCCTTTGAATAGAATCCAATAATAAAAATTGTTGACAAAGGAGAGGAAACCACCAATAAGGCTAATGGAATCCAAGAAACTGTACAAATCCCAATGTGTGAATAGATTTCTTGTCTTCAAACACAAGGGAAACCTCCCATTCAGTGACCAATGATGAAACATTGATTGTTGGGTTCAAGGTTACCTACCATTAATGAAAGTAGGGCTAGGGTGCACGATAGGACTACATCTTCATGTAACTCTGAGACATATTGATGGTATGAACAACATGCAAAGTCAAGAGTTCTGAGGAATGGACAACATAGGTTGATAGACATCCTTTGAACAATAGCATGAGATGTATGGAAGACTCTGACAGCATAGACTCAATGATGAAACTTTGTGATGCAGGAGGCACCAATAAAACTATCCATAGGGACTAGAAGAGTAACTAGTCAGGGAAGTAAACTCTAAGTATTGAGCTCATATTCCTAAGGTCATGCTAAAATCAACATTTTGATTACAAGTGGAATCAAAAGTGTGTTATGTTCAAAGGTGACATGATTGTTGCCAATATAAGATAATATTCTTTTCCTGCCCATATTTTTTTGTTTTTTCATAGTCAAATGAATGTTATGATACAGAGGAGGAAATGAGTGTCACAAGTAAGAAACTGGTTCCAGCAATGGAACATACCTATGGTCAAAGAAAGATGGTGCATGAAGGATATGGACACTCAAGGTAATGTTTCCTCTTGGGTATAGGGTGTCAATATGAAAAGGATATAAACAAGGCTCTACTTCGATGATGATGTAAACTGCTAAGGTGATAGGCTTATAATGCAAAATCGAGAATCAACAATAGGCTCAGTACTACAAGCAAGAGAATGAGATGCAATTACAACTTAATGCCAAAAAATGTTATTTTTTCATAATATTAGTCTACTTGGTTTGAAAAAGGGGTAAACTTACACCAAATAGATGTCCTTTCAAATCCAATTTACGAGCGTGAAAGAGACAATCTCACTCGAAAATATTTTCTCCTTTTGAGAGAGTCAGAAAAGAGATTAAACCAGAATCATTGGGAGTCCTGCTAGGTATATTTCATCATGATTATGAGTAAGAAATTAGGTTCATATGTAAAGTCATGTATTAGATATAAGTGACTCCCAGTCCTACAGACAAAAATATATGCATGGGCACTGAATGACACAGAGGATCTAACTAGGGAACCCATGTTTGGTAAGTCTCTACCATTCAATAACGACACTTCTAGTTGCAAAAAGAAGGTTTTGTGTTTCTACTAAATGGATTTGTACCTAAGGCATATGAGTTGTAGTCATAGGATAATGAAAATGTGCATAATGGATTGATGACCTATCCTATATGTTGGTTGACAAAAATACTTGTACAAATTTATGAACGAGTGACATGCACTAAAAACCACAAGAATCCCTGGATAAAACCACCAAAACCAACTCCATCAACTGCCGTATTAGTCCATTAGGCCAAAATATTAGGAAAAGCTATGCAAATTGGGTAAATTTTTTCTATAAATAGTAAAAAAAAAAACAATTGTACTATACCATTTGTATTTTTTTACCCAAATAGTGCATTTTGGACCAAATTGCCCCCCGAATTTAAAATGTTGATAGTGGGAGCCACAAGTGACAGAAACAGCAATCAGCTAGACCAAGTAATCCATCTTTCTCCTCTCTTTATTTCTAATGGATTAAAATTTGAAATTATGTCTCCTTTTTTTAGCATTTTAAGGTGCAACTTAGAAACTAGGGTATACGCAGGATATAGATCATTGAGTCACATATACATAGCCCTATAAATAATTGTTTGAAAAAAAACCAATGTATGAGCATCCCTATATGCAACTGTGTAAATTGTAGCTTGCATACATGTCCGTGGATATGGTTTTTAAAATGTTACTAACTCAAAAAATGGTTTGAATCTTGAAGGATGGTGCTAAAGTGGAGAGAAAGAGAGCATGAAGAGGTGGATGTTGCAGTGGAGAGAGATCTAGGGGACCAGATGGATTTAAAATTATGTGGGATATATAAGTTTTTGGATCTCACAGGTATGAGGGCTCAAGTGAGAGTGCTCCAGCCGCTAGTGAACTACTAGGATCTGGATACTGAAACCTTCAAACTTGATGGACAACCACTGAGGATTGAAGCTGAAGACATATGCTTCTTGACAAGATTGTCACATCGGGGTGAGGTGGTCAAACTCAAAGCCCGTGGAGCTGGGAGTGGCATGAAAATAGAGGATTACATAGCCACTCAATGCATTGTAGGGACTGAGAAGGTAGGGAGACAACTCTCGATCAAAGAAATCAACAATCTAAGTCTCAAGATTGTTGTCCTAGTGTTGACACGGATCACAAGGTAGGCCTCTTTGCACCAGGCATTGAGGCCACTTATGTTCTATTCATTGGAGTGCTTGTTACCCATGGTTTACTACTAGTGAACCTCACTACTAGCCAATAAGAATATCCATCTAATAGACTGCAAACTAGGTAGAAAGAGGAACTTCGGGTTCCTGTCTATCCTGTCTAGTTTTTTCTTCAAGCAGTTTCCATGATTGCAACCTAGAGTTGATATTGTTCTGCATGGACCTCGCGATCCATCCATGGCATGGTGGACCCAGGTGATGAGGCAAAAAGGAGGTGGTAGGGTGCCAACACCCTACAACGATGAGTTTTTCTTCTAGTGGATTCAATAGGTGATTGTTGGCATAGGGGCAGACCCAGGGTCCAATGCTACGACAACACACCAAAAAAACCCTAAATACCGACCCTTTCGGCAACACCAACAAAGAAGATGAAGTCTCACCCGAGGTAAAGGCAGTGGTGGTTGCAGGACTCCAGTGTCTGCAACCTTAGCTGGGACATAGATCTATGATTGTAACACCTTAACATAACACTTAGCAGTTACAGTTCATTAATATTTAGCCTTAGTTTACAGCACAACTAAACCCTAACAACAAATCAACACAGTATTTATACAGATACAATAGATTCAAGTACTAAGCATACAAACATAGATTATATCTATCATTTATTCACATTATTTAGCACTAAGATACCATATTAGATCCTTCTAAACATACATCAATGCACTAAGCATTCAATCACATAGACAAGAGAACAACCATAAAGAACATAGAAATCATAACACATGATATACGTGGTTCACCCCCACCCTAGGGATACATCCACCAACTCTTCTTCTTTATTTCTTTCTGTCAATCTTCTACATGCACAGAGCCATGATATCTTACTCTGCAGAGGACAGGAGATCTGTGCACTTCGCTAGATCCTCCTTTCCTAAGTTACAACACAAAGCCTTCCATAGTCTCTTATAATCAATTGCACTTATCTCTGCAAGTCTCACACAGTATGCACAAATAAATTACAATTACCCCTTGCACTTAACAATTAACACTTAGCACTTAGCATTACATACTTTTCCCTCCTTCATTCACATAGATCGAACTACTTCCTACATCGCCTAGCTCTCTATTTATACATTACAAAATGGGCCTAAACATGGGTAAACCCATGGGACGACATCCCTATTCCTATTACATAAGTCCAAAACCCAAAAATCCCTAAAAGGGGTCAAGATCCCATGATCTTTGCTTCGAATTATGCTCCGTCTTCGACAGCCTGTCAAAGTCCCAAAAGTAGGTAAAACATCACCAAGGATCCTCAAAACTTGGTCGAGGGCCAACAATCATGGCTATAGAGGACTACCCTTATGCAAGGATTGACTTCAGAGGATATTAATACATGTTGTTACAACTAGGGTCTGCCTACGGAGACATAGGTATGCAAAAGTTTTTAACTATTTCATTTTTTTGTATTTTGTATAAGGAAACAAAAATATTTTTGGATAGTGTCAAGTACTAACTAAAGATGTATGTCATTGTTATAGGAAAATCCACCTATGGACAAGTGGATTTCCTCTTGAACCCTAAATCTCTAAGATCAAGACAGAAAGGTGCTAACTTTGGTCACTGACATGCTTTTAAACCTAGCTAAGTCAATCAAATATAGAAAAGGAAGAAGATGTAACTTTTTATGATGTTTTCCCTCGCTCAGTTCCAAGTTGATCTCCGATCCACAAGATCTTCAACAGGTCCTGCAATCCAATAACAACAAAGAAAAAACAACTTCCTATTCTACCATGATTAATTCAAAACTATATCTATCTATCAAAGACAAGTTCATGTAGGCATACACAACCTTGAAAGAAACAGAACAAGAACATGTATTAATGAGAACTCGATAGAAATACTTACAGACCTTTGATGAAGTTGCAGCAGCCTCTTCCAGCTCTCCTTGTCCAGCCCCTTGCATAAATTATCCACACACAAAATAACTATTCTTCACGAATTATCTCCTTATGAGATCATAAGTTTGATGTCTTCAATGTCCTCAATACCACTTCTCATGAGATCATAAGCTTGGTATCTCTAAAACTCCATCCATTTCACCATGAGAATGCCTCCTTATATAAGCTTGGAGAGACCCAACCACCTTAGAGATTCTTGGGATAGGTTGAGGATCCTTCTTCATCAATTGTGGATCTTCCCAAAAATCAATCCTTAACCTCATATTCGAATTTAACCAACTCCAGAGATGAGGGGGATTTTTCCTTGATTTTCCTCAACAACCCAAGATTTCCTCAAACAACCTAGTGCTCCCCCAGAATGGGGCACAGAGTGTTGCAACGCTCCCCCAAAGGAGGGAAAGGAGCATTGGTACTCCCTGACAGTGGGTAGGGGAGCGTTGGCCTTCAAAATTCATTTTTAAGTGGGTATTTTCATGGAAAAATCTTTGTAATCTTCATCATATGATTTCTCCTTCTTAAACCAATCTTTGAGGGTGTCTTCAAGTGTTCCTTGTGATGTCATTTGAGACACAACATAAGAAAGATGACTGTATGATGTTTGCGACACTTGCGACACTTGTATCCAAAATGCAACACTTGTAACGACGACAAAAGGTCATCATTGAAGTGAGTAATTTTTATGTGTAACAGATTGCCCCCCAAAGTGTGAAGTTATAAGACAAAAATTGATAATTGAAGTACTTTGTATAATTTTTCGATCAAGGGTATGGATGCGGAGAACCTGGTAGAAGCTGCACACAACCATCAAATAAATATTATGACACGTTTCAAACCCAAGGCATGCATACCTATGCTTGGGTGATAAAGACTTGCAAGGTATGGCCACCATAATATACACTACGGATCCATAATTATATTAACAAAGAGTATAGACACCAAAGATATAATGCGGATCTATACTTCCATGACATGAACTGATCATAGACATGAAAAATACATAGTGGATCTACGAGATAACAAGACATAGCCATGGACCAATACAAAGTGGATCTATGTGATAGTATACATGTCAATATTCAAGAGAAAATTCATCGCAACCTTGGTAAAGTATATATCAGAGTGATTACTCAACCTAGGGTATTCTTACCGATCCTAATGTAGTATGAATCTAACCATGTGAATAGATGTCCTAATGTCGAACATGGCAGAAACCACTTGATTACCGGTGAGGTAAATCGTTAACAAGTGTGAGGGAAATCACCATTGATGTCAATGATTCCCAAGTTACCCTAGTACATTCCAGTGAATGTGAATGAATGAGAAGAAGTCGAACATCCATGTAATCATCTGATCAGAGGTCAATGATGTAAACCCACTTTCAGAAGAAAGGAGGCATGCATGTCCCAAGGTACTAACTGGATTCTAAGTCTAAATCCTAGATAATGTGTTGAAGTCAACATGAACAAACTTGTCAAAGGAGGTCCTTGATGTATCCCCCATCAACAACACAAAACCGACACATAGATGTAAATTGCTGGATCAAATGAACATGGACTAACACAGGTATTGAAACAGAAAATTTGTGATGGATGACTCTCAAGGCAGATACTTCCCTTGAATAGTGAGGCACGACAGTAGAAACATGACATGGACCAAAACATGATGATGCAGTGGATATTGTGATTTTTGTCGGGTGACCCAAATGCATAAATAAAATCAGAGGATTGGGTTAGTGTAGAGGTTCAGTGGATTAAAATGTATGGAAATACAAAGTGTCGTGTTCAAGGGCAGCCGTAAGAGTGACCTGTAATGTTCCCAAAAATTTATTGGCTTGATTCCTTCATTTTTTTCCCCCATTCATATAGATGATTACCTCTTTATGATTTAATGAGCTCAAGGAGGATAACACATGCTCAATATAACTCACCTTTGGTAAGTCCCTCTTCCTTTCTTTAACGAACTGGAAGAAGTAAGGGTTCGGTCCCATATGGGCCCTTCAATGTATGATTTTTTTAACGAGTCCAGAGAAGGTAAACTCGGTGATTTTTCATGTTTAGAGAGTCTGAAAAGAACTTAAAGAAGACTCCAGGGTTTTCCTTTTTCATAATTTTAGTCTCGAAAGGCCGAAAAATAGATAAACTACCACTCACAAGATGCCCCTTCAAACCTTTTAACGAGTGTGAAAGGAAGCAAGAACACTCGGCAATCTTTTCATGTTTAGAGAGTCTGAAAAAAGATTAAAGGAGACTTGAGGGGGTTCATTTTTTGTATAACCTTTACGAGTCCAAAAAAGTGATAAAATTCTACTTGGTTACATTCTCATGTATTTTCGAGCATGAGAAAGAAAAAATACTAAGCTCGATATTGGTTTCAGTTTTACACAAGCTTGAAAAAAAATTAAACTATTCTTGTAAATTCCCAATGTAATTTTCAAAGGTTGGGATACCCATGGATGGTTGGTACTATGCCCCCAGCTTGAAAATCTAGTGGCATAACTCCAGAAAGGTAATCAAAGTCTAGAGACTTGTGTAGAATTCCTACAGAAACCCCGATAGATCTAGAATTCTAGTTAAATTGAACACAAACAATTTGCTGATATTCAAGAGATGAGAGAAAGTTTTTTCTCCATAAATCAGAGAATTATATTATTAAAAAATGAATATACATGAGCAACCATCCTCAAAAATAAGAGGGGAGGTGAATATATAGAATTTCCAACATAGAAATTCTAGTCAAAAAAAGCTAGAAATAGCTAAAATAGGTGTCAAGAGATAAGGGAGACCACATAGTTCGACTTAGACCACTAAAGATACATGTCACACACTCATTAATTTCCACAAGAGTTAATTGATGAATATTATCTCACTTAAGCTCACTTAACTGACAAGAGAAGTAGTTCCAACTCACTTAACTGACCCGAAATAGTAGTTACTAATAATAGTAATGGAAAAAATCATTAATTAAGGAATAAATCTCTCACTCAAGGAGGAGGTGTGCATTCCCCAATAATAGATGAGTTTTTTCATGGGGGAGTTGGAATAAATCATGAATAAATCAAGAAAATCAAGAACCGGGAGTTGAGTCTTGATCTAAAATTAGCAGTTTTCCCTAAAATCCAGGGATGAGGTGCACTTCTTCTCTATGTGGCCAAATTAGGTGAAATAAAGTGTAAATGAATGTATTAACCAAGATATAGGAGTCTAATCTAGGTATAAACTAATGTAAGTTAGGGTTATGCTCCAACACCCCCCCTTAAGCCTAATTGTAATGAAAAAAAATTTGAGTCCCGACAACTTGGCCATTTTAAGTACTCATTACATAAAAGAACTCCTCATAAAAAGAGGAAAGAGGGAAAACCTCATGGGAACCCCCCCCACCCCAAAAGAGGAAAAAAAATGTTGAGTGGCCAAAAGTGACCTACTCAGTTGTCTCCACCACTCCAAGCATAGCTCTCAATTCTGAAAATTTCTTTTCAGTGAAGGACTTGGTGAAGATGTCTACAACATGCTGCTCTGTGGGGCAGTACTGCAGTGAAATGACTCTGTCACGGATCAGCTAATGGATGTAATGCATATGAATCTTGATGTGCTTGGTCCTCAGCCTCTAAACTGGATTGATCGATATCTGAATGGACCTCTGATTTTCAAAAAATATGACAGTCGGAAGTCGACACTAAATACCAAACTCGGAGAGAAGCCCGCACAACCAAATAGCCTGTGTAGCTGCATTCACTGCACCTTTATACTCTTCCTCTGCTGTAGATAAAGAAATCATGGATTGCTTCTTACTAGACCAGTAGAATGGCCCTGAACCAAAGCTGAAAACATAACCAAAGGTGGACTTGTGGTCTGTACCATCGCCAGTCCAATCAGAATCTGTGTACCCAATTAGTGAAAGTGGGCAATCTGCAGCATAAAAGATACCAAAGTTGGGAGTACCTTTCACATATCTAAGGATTTTCTTTGCAGCTTTCTAGTGAAGCTCATGAGGCTCATGCATATATCTAGAACAAACTCCTACTGCCAAAGAGATATCAGGTCGGGTGTGAGAAGATACAACAAACTCCCAACCAACTACCGATACAGTGTACTGTCCACCAAAGGTGTAGTACCTGCATCCTCAAATATGACCCCTAAAAGAAAGGAAGATGTTGTTGGCTTGCATTTTTTCATCTGAAAGAAGACAAGTAGATCTGATGCATACTTACACTGTGCCATCTTGATCCCTAAAGTGGACTGAGAAACTTCAAGACCAAGAAAGTAGTGCAATAGTCCCAAATCTGTCGTGGAAAATCGATCGTGCAATGTTGATTTTTCCGAATCAATAGCTGAAGTAAGGTTCCTTGTTATCAGTAATTCATCTAAATAAAGTAATATCATAAAAAGGGAATCATCATGTTGCATAAAATAAACATTCGGATAAGATTTACATTGAATGAATCCAATGGAAAGCAGGAAAGAATCCATCTTTGCATACCAGGCTCTGGGAGCCTGTTTTAGGCCATACAAAGATTTCTTTAATCTGCAAATGAGGGAAGAGTTATGAATGTATCCCTATGGCTGCTCCATATAGATCTCCTCCTTGATATCTCCATGAATAAATTCACTTTTCACATCCATGTGGTGAACTTCCCATCTGCAAGAAGCGGCAATGGCCAAAACTAGTCGAATGGAGTCCATTTTTGCAATAGGTGCAAATGTCTCTGTGTAGTCTATGCCATGTACCTGTGAGTATCATTTTGCGACAAGTCAAGATTTGTACTTTCTGATCTCACCATATGCAGAAATATTTTTTCTATATATCCATCGGCATCGAACAAGCTTTCCTCCTTTCAGAAGTGGAACCAAGTCCCATGTGTTGTTGTCCATAAGAGCCGAGTACTCTTCATCCATGACAGTCTCCTAGAGTGGGTTTCCAACAGCCTCAGAGTGTGACTTTGGATATGAAGCAAGTGACATATAGCAATGTATGGGAATCAAATGCTCTGTGGAATCCAGGGCTTGAGGAGCCCCAAACAAATGTGATCTAGTTTTTCTTGTATCCGCAGGATCACTGACTAGTTCACCAGCATCTTGCAGGGTTTTCTCTGCCCAAGTAGGCAACTGAGTTGGAGAAGCCATGAACTTCTTCTCATCCTCTATATCATACCCAGAAGTCTTCTCTAATGTCTTCTCTAAAGTGCTCGAAGAAGTTTCTGACTTCTTCTTATCAGTGACAACAGGCGGTTCCTCGACAGGGTCTTCTGAAAAATCATGCAGTGATTCTTCTTCAAACTTCACACTTAGAGCTAGAATGGACTTTTCAGTGTGAGAGTCTAGAAATCTATATCCTTTGAAACCTTTAGGATATCCAAGAAATATTCATTCAACACTTTGATTCTCCAAAGCCTTCCTCTTATCTGTCGGAATGTGAGCCCATGCTTGTTAACCAAAAATACGAAAGTGCAACACTTTCGGTTTCTTACCGATCCAACATTCAAAAGGAGTGGTACCTTTGAGTGATTTGTGAGGAAATCAGTTCTAAATGTATGCTGCACAATTAATAGCTTCATCCCATAGCTTGGGGGCTAATGATTTCGACTGTAGCATACAATTGGCCATCTCTTTTAAGGACTGGTTTTTCCTCTCCACAACATCGTTCTGTTGTGGTGTATATGGCACTGTGTGTTGTAGTTGTATACCTGCATCAATACAAAGTTGCTGCAGATATTTGTTGAAATAATCCCCCCCATTATCAGTATGGAGTATATTAATCTTACACCCAGACTCATTCTCAGCAAGTGCTTTAAATTCTATAAGGCATTCAAATACTTCCGATTTTAATTTAAAAAAAATACCCAAGTAAATCGAGAGAAATCATCTATGAAGATTAGTACATATCGAGCCTTACTGATTGAAGGCTGTGGGAATGGGCCCGTGATGTCACTTTGAATCATCCCAAGAGGTGAATAAGCTCTCTGTGCCTTCCCTTTGTCAAAATTTTTCTCTGGATGCTTGCCAAGAATGCATCCTTGACATACACTGCTTGTGAATTTAATAGCTGGCAATCCTTCTACCAGGTTTTCCTTGTTGAGTTGATGCAAGTACTTATAGTTTAGATGAAAAACTATTCCATGCCATAACCTTCTGATATCATTATATTGTGACAAAAATACAGTGCTAATATATTTAGGAACAAACTGGGAGAAGAAATACAAACAAGAACTATGATCTACAATTCCATATGCAAGCTGTGAGCCTATGGAAATGTTGGTAATCACTGTGGAGTCCGAAGTGAAATACACCTTCCTTCCAGATCTGGAATGAGTGATATAATATATTGATAGAATATTTGTGGACAGCAAGGGAACACGAAGAACATTTTTGAAGAATCCCCCTTCAAGATCAACAATTCCTTCTTCGCACACCTTTGCGGGTGTGGCATCTCCGAAGTAAATTGGGGATCTGGTGCTTTCTTCGATGGAGGAAAATTCATATTTTGATGTAGAAATATGGTTCAATGCACCTGAATCAAGGATCCAATATGATGGAGTGGATGTGACAGCCATTAAAGCATGACCATCTCGTGCTCTCCCTCCCGTTCTGTTATCATCTTTCTTATTTGCATTTTCGAGCACCGTGACATTGTGTTGCTGCAATTTCTTAGCCATCTCATTGATAGTCTTCCTCATGAAATTTTATTCAGGATGAAAACCTTTGGAACAGTAGCTACAAAGTGTTCTTTCCTTCTTCTTCTTACCCTTAGGCTCAAAAGAGTTATCTGAAGATTGTGCGGATCTCTCCTTCTTTGATTCAGGAAATTTACCTGTTCCTTTTTTCTTGTCTTTTCCACTGCTCTTTGGAGCATTTGTAGCCGCAAGTGCTTGGTTTTTGGAATGCTTGATGGCACCCATTTGGACTAACTTATCTTTTTTGTGAGGTAAATCTCCTTACGGACTAGAAAATAGGGTTAGACTTTGCATGCAGATATGACCTATAGAAAATCTACTTTCTACCTTCGTCCCTAGACTTAAATCCCATTTCTTTTTAGTAAATACATGGCTAGATCAACCTACCTCATTCTGTGAATTCAATGTCGATCCCTTGTTGCACTTGATTACTTGTTCATGGTTCTCCTTTCCAATGCTGACCTGCATACAAGACAAGAAACAACTACACATGCATACTACCTATAGAATAACGGGTTAGAAATTCAAACATGTACTTAGAAAATTATGAATAACTCATGAATTGGGACGGGAAAAGCACTTTCTTTATTACTTTGAATGAGTCAACTTACAAAAGTTGAGACCGTCCACCACTCTGTGAACCTGATCCTGGGCTCCTCTTCGACTGTCCTCCAACTGCTTTTTTTTGTATCTCCTTTGGGACAATGGGAATACACAAATGGGCAGAGTTTCTTTGCTATATTTTTCCTCTTTCCAAATGGGACCCCTACCCCTTATTTTATAGGCTAGAATGAGCTAGGTATTTGGATGAACCCTTGCCCATGCATGGCCGAGAGTTTCAGTTAACTCACCCATAGATTTTTTGTTCTGTCGACAACTTTCCTTTTTTCGTGCTTTTGTCGGTCCACACGGGTTTTTTTAGGTCAGCCAGTGTGTACATGCGTACAGTAATGGAGTAGGGCACGTGGGCCTTTATAAAAGAGGATTTTTAAAGAGTTGTTCAGCAGTTCTTTGGCAAAGAAGGGATCTGTGATGGCCTGATGCCAAGTAAGCATGTATAGTGAAATTTAGGGTTATAACAGATGCCCCCTAATGTGTGAGGTCAGAAGAGCATCTGATGGCCGAAATACATTGCCAATCTTTACTGATGTGCCAAACAATTGAACCCAAGGATCAGGAACCGGTAGGTTTCGTCTGCAAAAATAACAAATGTCTCACTGAGGCGGGCATACCCATGCTCGGAATAAAATAGAATCATGGCTACCAATCAAATACACTGTAGATCCATGTCATATAACTATATAAAGAGTAGCTGTGAACAATACTTTGTGGAGCTACATCTTGAAATCAAAAAGATATACATATAGAGTATCCGTCTTCTAGAAGCTGATATGGCCTGATGGCTGGAGATGAGATCTTTAGAGCTCGAGCAACAACTTCAAAATATTCAAAACTCAGGTAGGATCATAATATGAGTGTACGACTGCACTACCCAGAGGTCTTCGACGGCTCATTGGTCATGGACTAGATAATCTTGATGATCAGAATGAAGGCTTCATTGATTTTGAACAAGGACTTGATTGGACATTAAGGATGGCTAGGTAGGAGGGCAAGAGACAAATTGCAGAGGGGATGACTCAGGCTTGGTGAAAAACTTTCCTTGGAAAAAAGCACGACAAATGATGAGACTCAGGTAGCATGGCATTAATCATAAGTCTACGAAGCAGGAGGCAACACAAACTCTCCATATGTTTGGAAGGATAACTAAACAACGGAGGACACAACTCGATATAGCGAGAATAGCTTCCTAAGGTCGTACTACATCCCATATTTTGATGAACAAACGGACATATGTGCTTTATCCAAGGGTGACTCATTATGCTACCAATAAATAAAACACTTTTCCCTTCCTCTTTTTGGGGTTTATTTGATTTTTCTTTTTTATTGTCTTTTTTCAATAATTTTGGAAAAAAGAATAAAGGAATGTTATGTTACAATGGAGGAATGAGTATTTCAAACATACAAGTTCAAGGCACAAGGAAAAGACTGATGTTCTAGTATAATGATATTCCGGAAATATCCTCCGGGGGCCAAGGGTGTTAAAACACAAAAGCAAACTGTTACAAGACTAGCGTATAAGATATGAAAACGCGGTTAACAAAACACACAATGGTAACATCCTTCGATGTAAGTTTAACGAGCCCAGAGAAGGTAAGCTTGATGGTTTTCATATTTAGAGAGTCTAAAAAAAAAAAAAAGGAGACTCCACTAGGGTACATTTTTTGAAGATAGTCTAGTCAGTTCAAAAAAGGGGTAAACTAGCACCGACAAGACGTCTATTCAAAACCATTTTAACGAGTGTGACAAGGACAAGATCACTCGGTGATTTTTTTCATTTTTAAGGAGTCTGAAAAAAGCTTAACTATGGACTCCGTCAGGAATGTTCTTCTGGACCAGTTTAACGAGTGTGAAAGAATAAGGTCACTTGGCGATCTTTTCAATTTTATGGAGTCTGAAAAGATCTTAACTATGGACTCTATGGGGGTTCCTTCTTCATAAGTTTAGTCCCTCGGGCCCGAAAAAGGGATAAAATTATACCTGAGAGTACTCTTCTATAGAGATAAAGTTCCATAGAGTATACCTTTGTTCGTACAGTTGACCATCCAAACTGAAAAAGGGGTAAACTACTGCCAGACAGACGTGACATCAAATTTCAGTTTAACGAGCATGAAAGGCCACAAGATTGCTCGAAAATCTTTTCATGTTTAGAGGGTTTGAAAAGGGCTTAAAAGGAGACCCGTTATATTTTGGGAGTCCTGAGGGTGAGGTCAAGAGCAAAGAAGAATCATGCAAATGAGGCTCAAACTCATATTCAGGAAAGACTATAAGGACTCCCAAGCCTACAATGTTTTTAGAGACAACATGAATGCCATAATGCAACCAGGATCTACCTAGGGCATCCATGTTCCGGTAAGTTCTGCCACCAAGTTGCGAAACTTATAAAGCAGAGATGATGGTTCTATGTCACAACCTAATGGGATTGATCCTATGGCAAAGGAAAAAGAAAACAAGATAGACAAATTAGGGTAGAAACCTAACCTAAAGTTCAAGTTGATTGTCGAAAAAAATCTCAAAACTCAAAAAAAATTGTCCATAATATGACACATCCATAATACTAAAAGAAACTAAAAAGTAATAGTACAAAGACTATACATATGTTACAAAAACTTACCCACAGTGACCTGCCTATGAGTAATACTTCTTGAGGTAGAGCCCATTTCTTGGCTCCGCCAAAGCATTCCCTTCAAAATCAACCAGATGATAAGCACCCTTTTTTAAAACCTCTTTTATGATGAAGGGTTCGAACCACATGGGTTTGAATTTTCCTGCCCCCAGGGGGTCCTTATCTTGGTCGTAGACCAGGACAAGGTCGCCTTCAGAGAAAATCTGAGGATGAATGGACCTATCATACTGACACTTGACCTTATGTTTGTGAGCATCGTTGGTCAATGCCGCATCACAATGCTGCTCATTGAGATGCTCAAGGTATACTAACCATTCTTCAAGTGGAGAAGTGTCGGGCAATAATTGTAATGCCAACTTTAGAGACAGGATCTGACATTCAATGGGCAAGATTGCCTCCAACCCGTAAACAAGTTGAAAAGGTGAAAATCCAGTTGCAGTCTTAATAGATTTTCGATTAGCCCATAATGTCGAGTATAACATCAAATGCCAATTTGACTTGGCTAAGTTGATAGTTCACTGTAAAATAGTCTTAAGAGTTTTGTTTACCTCTTCCACCTGCCCATTTTCTTGGGGGTAGTAGGGTGATGAATGTTCTTTATGTAACCCAAGCTTTGATGTTAACTTGGTCATCATTTGTTTCTGAAAGTGACTACCATGGTCAATGACAATCTCCCTCAGGACACCGAACCTTGCTATTATCTGATTGAATAAAAAGAGAGTTGCAGTCTCTCCATCATCTTTAAATGTTGGCATAGCTTCGACCCACTTTTTGAAGTAGTCTACAGCTACGATGATATACTGGTGCCCCCTTGCTGAAGGACGATTGCAAGTAGTGTAATAAGTCCCCCACTTGGTGAAGGGACCAACTGTGATGACAGGAAACATGGGAGTGGGATGCACCCTCATCTTCTGAGAGAAGATTTGGCATGTATGGCACTTCTTGACCGATTCGATACAATCTTTGATAAGTGTCAGCCAGAAGTAACCTACTCGTAGAATCTTTTGGGCTATTGCCAACCCAGAAAAATGACCGCCACAAGCTCTGGTATGGAAATCATTAAGCACGATAACTGCTTCTTCATGAGTGAGACATCAATGTAGGATGCAGTCTACACCTCTCCGATACAATGTATCTTCGATTATGAAATAATTCTTAGCCTTATGGAATATAAGTCGACGCTCATCACGAGAAGCAGTGGTGGGGCACTTCAAAGTCTAGAGATAGATAAGTCTATCTCCATACCAGGGATCTGAAGATGTGATCAAAAAAATATCTCCTTGGATAGGTGATTCTTTAGGCACAATGTCACCTTACTCAACCGAAAGTTCCGAAATAAGTTTTGCGAAGACTAGTGACTTTTTGGACTTTGCTGAAATGAAGTCTAAGTCAAACTTTTGGAGGATGACTATCCATATACTGATTTTTCCACCTATTACCCATCGTGTCAACATGTGCTAGAATGGATTCAAGACAACAATCACGGTGGTCTTGCGAAACAGAACATAACGATGGAACCGTTGAACAGCATGAACTGCTGCCAATGCAAGTTTTTCAATGTGAGAATAATTAAGTTCCAGTCCTACGATTGTTACACATTATTTTCATCATCCCTATGACCATTAATGATGTAAACCTATATGTTGCCTTCAGAGGGGTCAGTGGCCTGAGTTCCTGAAGAGAGAAGGGAGAAGAAATTTTCTTGAGAAAAGAAGTTGCATTTTCCTGTGTAAAAACCTTATAAAAAGCAAAGTTCACAGGCTACCTATGTATTAGGGTGCAAGAATATCTGATTCTCGCAGGCTGCATCATAGCTAGGGTGCGAACAGTTCACAAGTTGCACTATAAGAAGGGTGCAAGAATGCTTACACGTGGGAAAAACAAACGTTTTCTCGAATCTTTTAGAAGGAGAAACTTCCATGGTGAGGTGGCATCCGAATGGTTTGGATCTTACTCGCTTTCATGATTTAGTGGGATCATCCTAACCTCCTCACCTTATCCTCTTCAACTTATAAAAGGAGAGGAGCTCTCATGGAGAAGGGGTTCTTCAGCTTAGCTTTGGTTGGCTTGGAATTATCAGCTTGGTTGGAGTGACTTTGAGATTTGCTTTGTCAAGATAGATTGTGAGTAGCTATCAGATCTATGGTATTAAAAACCTTGGAGCAAGAAGTGTGTGGGGAATGAAGGACAGTTGGAAGGGACCTTA
>JASDQU010029476.1:6996-18301 GCA_032191745.1 Picea mariana | reverse complement strand
GGTGGGACCCTTATCTCTACGTGGCAGGAATCTATTGGGTTAGACTCCCACCACCTCCCAAGGTCTGACACACCTTGTCACCCCATGATGTCATTATCCACATTTTTCCCCAAGAGGTCACGTCTCATTACTATGTCAGTCCATTCCCCTTGTTCGCCCTTTACAATTCCTCTCACCATGGTTACTCCCCAATCAACTCCTGCCATGTTGCCCAACTGTATTCTTCAGTCATTGTCACCTGCCATCTCACGCTCTAAACAACCTGTTGGCCATTTATTATTGGCTAACCTATCTGTTAACCTGATGACCTGTCTCCCGCGCCCAACGGGTATCCATTTGCTAAAAAACTACCTTCAGCCTTCTTTCCCTCATCATTCACCCTATCACCGCACCAGAGAATTTTTTCCCCGTTTTCCTCTCCATTACAGTCAACTGTCCAAAGCCACCATCATCCCCACTAACGATTGTTTGATTTGCAGGTATTTTTATAGCGATGGCACCAAAATCAAAAAGAACAGAACCTGAGGAAAATCCTTTCCTCCCGCCCCCTGTCGACCTCGACAAGATCCATCTGGCTGACAAAGACCATTTAATCATAGACACCAGATGCGAGTTCAACTTCATGGACTTGCAGTCATGGCTCAAAGAGGTTTTCCTTGACCAGAGCAACGAAATTGGGCTCTGGGAGTCAAACCTTCCCCTGTATATTTTCCCCCAGGTTCACCATTTCCCCGAATTCGCCCTCAAATTCCAAGCTCATTACCTTCCCGACCAGAGAGTAGTAGTTTCTTCATCTGGAGAAACTCAGATGTTCATTACACTAGAAACCATTGACCAGATGATGCAGATACCTAGAGCCAAATCCACCTCACTTTTCAACCTTGAAATCATCACAGAACTCTACCAGAAATTATCATTTCCCCAAAGAGCAAAGATTTTCGAGATTTTTTTCCCATAGGCCGCTCAACTCCCCACTACAAATCCCACATATCCTTCATCCCTGTTCTTAGTGAAGGGAAACCAGGTCATCTCGTCGCTCTGTGCCCTGCTCGGGTATTTTTCGGATCAATGGGTGGATGAACCCATATTGGGTTTTCTGTCCATATTCTCCACAGATGAGAAACCCACCACGCAGTTTCACTATAGCACATTCCTGACGGACAGCATTCATGAGTAATTCTCAAGTTTTTCCACAGAAGGCATGTTTCGGTATTCCTCGATACTGGCTTACATGTTCCTATTCTTTCAAGTGGACAAATTCACTTTTTCGATGCAGAAGATGGACAAGGATGGGAGGCCATAGGCGGTGACAGCATGGACTTCGCTGCTCAGACACAACTCTATAGAATTCAGCTTCAAACAATTTATCGAGCAGTTCTACCATCCTGTGGTGAGCATGCTCAATGGCAAACCCGAGCCGAGAATAAATGAGGAAATTCAGAGGATCCTACACCTCTCGGATCTTGCAAAAATGGGAGACTAGTACTTGTACCAGGACCACACAGAGATCAGAGTGTATGGGTGCGAATTGGCCCCATACAAGTTACCCAAGTATCTGCGCGTGAGAATATTTTCCTTGGAATACATAAGACAAATGATTAATTCAGATGGCATACATTTTGTGTCTCTGAAGAAGAAGCAGCAACTCAGAATCAAAGGGCAGATTGGGTCATTCATCCGCAATAGCTGAGGCGTTGGGGAGGAAGCAAATAGACTATTAAAGGAAATGAAGTTTTTTTCTAGCTTCATATGTCATTATGACCCCTGCGAGATAATTTCAGAGATGAGAGTTAAGAATAAGAATATCCCATATGTCCACACATCCAGGCCTGAGATAGAGAAGTTTGCCAACCAGACAAAATGGGAGCCAAACACTCTGGTTGAGATAGAACAGCAGGACCTTTCGGTCACTATCTCCCAGACAACTACACCACAGGTTCCCAAGGAGAAAAGGCCCAGGAAGGACACTTCACCTTTCGTCACTGAAGTGTCATCTAAAGAGTTCCAATTACACACCAAGAGGCCAAAAATCAGTCAGGCACCTGACCCGGCTTGTGAAAATGGAATCCAATCCACTACAACTATGGAGGTTGATCAATCGCTCTTTAGTACAAGAAGCAAACAAATCATGACTACAATGTTGCCCAAGAAGCCTACAAATACTCCACCAGTCAACCAGCCGAGCAAAACAGGACCAAAATTGAGTATTTTTGAGAAGTATGATCTAATCAAAAAGAAAAATCAGACACTGACCAGCAGCACGTATGCTCAGTTCTAGAAGCAAACATCAACTGCACAGCATAGACTAATGTCTGCATTCAACAATGAGAAGGGTAAAATGCACATGGCATTTCTACAAGCACAAGTGCCAGACCCGAAAGTAATCATCGATTACAAAAGGGAAACATTTGAATTTCAAACTAAAGATGTGCATCCAGCTGATCAAATGGATCTGCACAGGCAAACTGGAGAAATGGTTTTCTCCACATTGGCACATGCTTCTACTGCTGCCTCCAAGTTACAGGTATCTCTGAGCAATGTCCAGACGCAACTGAAGTTAGAAAAAATATTATCCTTTTCCAAGGATAACAGGATTAAGATGTTGGAGGAACTGGTCCTCAAGATCGGATATGATCCCTCGAATGTGAAAGAAGTCGAGGAGATGCTCAAGAAGAAAAATGTCAATATTTCATCTCTGAGGAAACAGTTGAAATTGCCACCAATAGAAGATTCACAGGCAAAGGAAATAGCAGAGACAGAAGGGGAAAAAGATGAGATGCTCAAGCTCATCATGGAGCAGAATGCATAGTTGAAGGAAATGGAAGCGGAATTGGAAAAACTAATGAAAGAGAAGGAGCAGTCAAAGACCATGGAAGTCATTCCACTGAGCGCAGTTCCACTCACAGGAGTGAGCACAGGGTCTGTAGCAGAAATTCCCTCGAAAACTCCACTGACAGCCCTGGAGAAGTCTGTTGAACTGGCTAAATCCATGGAAGAAATGAATTTGCAAGAGACAAGGATTAGCATACTCAAAAAGGAGATTGAGAACCTTCAGGAACTCAAGTCTTCTTACCAAACCAGCTACTCCAAGGAAAAATAAACATCAGACCAGCTCAAACAGGAATTGCAACAGCTTCAAAAGGAAACAGTGGCAGGCAAAACACTGGTTGAGGTCAAATAAAGTGTCTAGATGGACATCACCAATTCCATAAATGAAATATGGCCGATGATACAAATCATGTTTGAGCAAAATGAGCCAGTGCAAAGAAGTCAACAAGCTATCGAGAAGATAAGAGTAGAACTGGGAGAGATGCCCATAGAAGCTGCTGAGATCACCAAATTTCTGAATTCCAAAACCAGAGAGGAGCTAGAGGAGTTGAAGATTGAAGATAGGATAGAGACCATCCTTGAGGTCAAGAGGGTCCTGACCAAGAGAGGACTGATGCTGCAGTTGGAGGAAAAGGTCTAGACCATGGACACAGGAGTGCAAAGATTTTTCAGCAAGATCGAAGCTCTGCAGAAGAAAGGCCTTCCTGGTATGAGAGTTATAAATGACAAGTTAATGACGCTTGTCGATTACAAAAAGAAACTAGCCACTGTAGCTAAGGATAGCTCAAAATTATTAGGAATACAAGGCAGTATCACGGGCAAGGCATTCTTATATTCTTTACAGTTAGACATCAATATACAGCATGAGATGCGGTACATTTTCATCATCAAGCCAATTTTTGCCAAGTTCACAGAGATGGATGAGTATACCGAAGATTGCTAAAAGTCAGCGTTCCCGGTCACCTTTGATGGGAAGAGCTTTGTAATCTAATCGAGTAGTCAATGAGGTGTCCAAGCCGAGTCAGCTATCTAGTAAGACGAGGTTGTGCAGAGGCCTCACCAACGGTTCACCCCAGAAATCAGCACGAAGTTTCAACACATCATCAAGCAGTTTCCTAAATTTTTGTATCTTCTTAAGTTAGTTAGCTAAATTTAGATTTGCCACATCCTGGTCTTTAATGACAGGGTCATATGTAATTTTGAGTATAAATACTTCAAAATTTGAAGTATTGAGGGTTGATCTTTACGCCCTGCAAGCTACAAGACTGTAATCTTTATCAAGAGATCTTCCAGTAATACAAAGAGACGTTTTCACAGGATTCTTGCGTGTTATTCATTGGTGATGTTTTATTTTCTATGTTGAATGTTCTTCTTGCTCAGTTGTCATATTGTTTTCTAATCTAATATTTTAAAAGTAACGTACGTTGAAGGATTTATCTTTGCATACCATGTTTCAGACTTTGAAATATTTTAATGTTTATCTTCTGATATTACAGTGAAGAAATTCTTAAATGCTTCTTTACTTTAATTGATATGCTCATCTTTTCTGCTATTCATCATTTTACTACTAAAAGAATCCAACGAATTCATTAGCTTGCCCTGTAAAAAGAATCTTTGTTTCTGGTTTAGATTTATGTCTTTATAACACAGACCCCATAGCCCAATGGATGCATAAATCCCCTTCAGCCAACTCAACAAAAATAACAACCTTTTCAATCTTATTTCATTTTATATAACTAGCCTAATATCTTAAAGATAGAACATAGCTAAATCATACAGAGATATCCCTCTCTGAAACTGGTAGGGCTAGATTCCAGTTTCAAAGTGGTTGGATAAAGTTACCTCTCGTAGATTTCTTCTTTCCTGACAACCTCTTGGAATTTACAAAGCGTTAACATAGTGGCGACTTCACTGGGGAACTGAACAAATTTTCAACCCCACGTTTTCTTTTTCCTTAGAAGAAGATTTTGTTTCTGAGCAAATTATAAATCTGAAAAAGAAATAATGTTTAGAGGTTGTTAAAATCTTGTACATATTAATTTTTGGAATCATAAAACTAAAAATATATAAAAATTAGAAAAATCTAGCTCCTAAAAGAACTTATACTCGATCCCACCCAGACCCAGAACCTGCAATAGAAACTGATAATCTAGAACAGTTACTTAGAAATAAGACCATCGTAGAAGTTTCAGGAAGTCATAGTCCCCTTCATAGGTCCCCCTCTCTTCCAAAGGAACTTGTTACCCTTCAAGATCTCAACTTTGACACCATTTTGAACAAAGCCTATTTAGAACAAAATATGATAGCTTTGTGACTGAAATCGTCTTAGATCCAAAAATCCTGCAACCCCAGACCCCTGAATTACTATCTCCCACTGCGAAACCTCAAACCGCTCACTCTGTGCCAGCAAGCCCCTCCTCCTCCTCGTCTTCTGTCATTGCCCCACCTATCATCCAGGTTGTTTTCCTGCCTCCTCCACCTATCATGGCAGACAGATATGCTCCCTTGGTGTTGGTCGCACCTCTACATGCTATGCCCCAGGATTATCAAACATGACTTCCACAGTTCGATGGAATAGGGCCCTTGAGCGTGTAGCAACACATTGATAAAATGAATGACTATTTTGATCTGCGGGAAGTAGATGAAGCTGACGTTCAAATGAGATTGTTTGCACAGAGTTTGATCAGTGACATTAAGAAATGGTACAAAGGTTTGTGTGTTGCCTCAGTGCTAGACGTTACATCATTTCAAAGACATTTTTTAGACAGATGGGAGCTAAAGAAAAATCCTCTCCAAATCTTGTCAGAATACGAAAACATCAAAAGGAATCAAGGTGAGACAGTTCAAGATTACTGCACCCGCTTCAATAATCTGTACAATGCAATTCCAACCGATATTAAACCCCCACAAGGTTTAGCACTGATAAAATTCCTTGACAATTTTGACGCTGATATGTCTTATCAATTAAGAGAAAGAAACTCCACCACCTTGGAAGACATGCAAAAAAGCGCAATAAATGTGGAGGCCAACCTGTTGGCTAAAAGGGCACGACAGAGGACCGAAAGGAGAGTCACGATTAAAGAAGAACCTTCCACATCTTCATCTGATGCCAAATTGGATTCATTAGCTAGAGCAATGGAAAGGATGATGGAGAGACTCACTGTATCCGAAAGAAATCCTCCTAGAGAAAATCAACCTGCTCCACAAATTTGGAATCCTAACTTCAGAAGAAATCCTCCTCAAATCAGGCAGAGAGATCCCAGGGATCAAAGAGAATAGAGGGGTCCTAATCAACAGATCAGACCACCCCTACAAAAAAATTATGCCGATGAAGGAGAAGAGGCAATTGAAGAATTGGAGGACACACACATAAACCTCATGGGCATTCACGATAATGAAGATATTTTCCTCACTCAGGAAGAGCAAGAACTTTTCCTTCTTTCTCAAATGCAGGTAAGCGAAGAAGCTGAAGATACTGAATAGCAGGCATTTGAAAATGCCATTATGGAGGTACACAAGTAGTACAATTTGCGAACTAAGAAGACGGATGAAAGTTCCCCAAAAAAGGTAACCGAAATGAAGAAAGTGGTCGAAACCAAGAAAGCCCCTGAGCCTTCTACCAAAAATATCCCTGAGAAGGGTAATGCTGAAGCTCCAGCAAAAATACCTTACCATTTTACAAAGATCAACGCAAACTTAGGTTTCATCAACCAACCCACCAAATACTTCTGCCCAGAAGAATACGGTGGACAAATCAGAATTGTTGAGCCAAAGTAGAGCACCTACTCCTTTCAGCCTCGAAGGGGAATTAGCCAAAGTGAAAATTCCCATTCCCCTTTCCGAGTTGATGAGTAAGGATGCCTACCGATTGCAGGTGATCAAAGCGATGAGCATTGAACCTGATATAGGCACAAAGGCCTTAACTGTTGGATCAGCGAATCATTCGGACACTGTAAATCTTACCGACGATCAACCTGAACTCATGTTTGGCCCTGAAGTTGATGGTCAGACTGACAATGGTGTTGTCGCTCCTTTTTACATCAGCCTCAATATACACGACTTGATTCTGCATAATTCTATGTTAGATTCAGGTGCTTCCCATAACCTGATGCCTAAAGCAGTGATGGAAAAACTAGGACTCGAGGTCACCAGACCTTACAAGGACTTACACTCTTTTGACTCCAGCAAAGTCAGATGTATCGGATTGATCAAGGACTTATGTATCACTCTAGTTCAGATTCCGGCAAAAAGCATGGTTATGGATGTTGTGGTCGCAGACATTCCCCGAAAATATGGTACGTTGTTGTCCAGGTCTTGGGGAGCCAAGTTGAAAGGTACTTTACAGTTGGATATGTCATATGCTACCATCCCAGTATTCAGGCAACAGAGAAGACTGTACAGAGAGATGTTGATGAAATATATAGTCAGCAACCAAGAAAAGCCACATAACTATCCTTTGTACTCTGCACATTCTGACTTAGATTCCTTTATCCTATACAATGACGGTGATACGGCAGAACAAATCCCTCAGCTGGAAGAAGATACATTTGATCCGAAAGAAGGCCAAGAAATCACTGAGGCAGAAAGAAAGAATAATGTGATACGTGAAGAATTGCTAGCAGATTTCTGGAGCATGGACTTCAATGGAGTTGTAAGCAAAGAAGGAGCTGGACCAGGAGTTTGGTTGCACAATCACAAATCCAGGTATTCATAGAACCATATTTACAAACTGAATTTTCAATGCACTAACAATATAGCCGAATATGAAGCTTTTATGCTCGGTCTGAAACTACTAAAGAAGGTTGGTGCCAAACAAATCATGGTAAGAGGGGACTCTGAATTAATTATCAAACAAATTAAAGGTGAGTATACAGCAAAACATCCCCATCTCGGAGCTTATAGGAATGTTGTTTTGGATGCCCTTAAATGTTTCACCGAAGTTGATTTGCAAGTGATGCCCAGGGGACAGAATATTTTAGCAGATGGTTTAGCTACGTCAGCAGCTATGTGCAAGATACATTTTCATTCCACTCGCCCATACACGGTGGAGGTGAAGTGCAGACCGATTGTCCCGGACAACATCAGATACTGGTAGGTATTTGGGAACGATGATCAAATTGACGATTTTCTACAATGAAAAAATGATTTCGAGTGTACAAACATAGACTTAGAAAACGAGGATGAAAATGTAAATAAATCTGATTTTGGAAATGATAGTGTAAATAAGATAGATTCAGAAGAGTTAGGTGAAGATGAGATAGAATCTGATATTTTGCATTTAAAGAGTAATGTTTTACCTAGGGGTTTAGTTCTTTTAAAAGACCTTTTTTATTTTAATGATGTAGCTAAAAAACTAAAAATTGAAGCCAGTGGTAAAGAGGTTGAAGACGTTAACATAGGGACAGAAGAGAAGCCCAGGATAGTAAAACTTTCTAAATCCTTACCTCCTAAGCAGAAACTCAAATACATTGAACTTTTCAAGGAATATGCAGACGTGTTTTCTTGGGGATATGAAGATTTAAAAACTTAAGACACAAGCATCATACAACATAGGATCCCGATAAAACAAGATCAGAAACCTTTCAGATAGAAACTTAGGAGAATCAATCCCAAGTTACTTCCACTGATAGAAAAAGAAATTAAAAAGATGTATGATGCTAAAATCATAGTTCCCTTATGATTTTCAAAATGGGTTTCAAATCTGGTCCCAACCCGAAAGAAGTCTAGGGAAATCAGGCTTTGCATTGATTTCTGAAACCTGAACAAAGTTTCTCTAAAGGACAACTACCCATTGCTGAAAATGGACCACATCTTACGAAAGGTAGTTGGATCCATCCGAATCTCCTTACTGGATGGTTTCTCAGGCTATAACCAGGTTCTCATTCACCTAGATGACCAAGAGAAAACAGCCTTCACAACACTTTGGGGCACCTTCATGTACGTGAAAATGCCTTTCGGGTTGATGAACAATGGGGCCACTTTCCAAAGAGCGATGGACATCGCTTTTGTGGAAGAACTTGGCAAATTTATTGTCATCTATCTGGAAGACATAATTGTGTATTCCCAATCCGATGACGAGCACTTAATACATCTCAGACGAGTATTCAAGAAATGCAGGAAATTTGGGATTTCTTTGAATCCTAAGAAAATCCTTTTTGGATTAGAGGAAGGTAAACTGTTGGGGCACATAATCTCTAAGGACGGAATTAAGATAGATCCCAGCAGAATAGAATCCATTCAGAAACTAGAACACCCAAGGAATATCAAAGAATTACAATCCTTCATTGGGAAAATAAACTTTCTGAGAAGATTCATACCTAACCTAGCCGAGCTTCTCAGAAACATCACAAACATGTTGAAAAAGGACACGAAAATAAAATGGGACATTGAATCCAAGAAGTCTTTTGAACAAGTTAAACATGCACTCACACAGGCTCGAGTCTTGATCAGTCCTGACCTCACCAAAGATTTTTATCTTTTTTCTTTCGCTTCTAAACATACCATTGCTACAGTATTACAACAGAAAAACAGCAAAGGGTATGAACAGCCCATAGCCTTTTTCAATAAATCATTATGAGATGTTGCTTTGAATTATAAAATAATGGAGAAACAAGCTTTCACCCTAGTGAAAGCCATAAAGGATTTTAGAGTATATATTCTCCATTCCCACACCATCACTTATGTTCTGAACGTGGTTGTAAAAGACATTTTAACTCAGGACAACCCAAACGGCCGAAGAAGAAAATGGATTGTTGTCATTCTGGAATATGACATAGAGATTAAGCCTACTAAACTGATTAAAGGTCAAGGTCTATCAAATTTAATGGCTGAATCGAATTTCCATGCTCTTGATATTAATTTCTTAGCTGCAGTAGATGAACAGGAAGAGCAGGCGACTCCAAGCATGAAAGACTTATTTCTGAACTCTCCATGGTACGTAGACCTAATATTTGTTTTTCATAACTTACAAGCTCCCCCTGGACTAACCAAAACTAAAGCTAGGTTTTTGAAATTAAAGGCATTAAAATTTTTCATTTTAGAAGGCAATCTATATTGGAAGGATCCTAGAGGTATTTTGTTGAATTGTCTGTTAAAAGATGAATCTGACAGAGTATTGCAGGATTTTCATGCAGGAGACTGTGGTGGTCATCTAAGCTCGAATACCATATCTAATAAAATTCTTAGAGCTGAGTTCTATTGGCCTACGTTGTTTGCTGATGTGCATCAGAAAGTGACATTGTGTCATAAGTGTCAGGTTTTCAAGGGAAAAAAGAAGATTCTTCCTTTGCCCCTGAAACCAATCTCTATTGAAACTCCTTTCCAGCAATGGGGATTAGACTTTATCAGAGAAATACATCCTCCCTCTTCCGGCCAGCATAGGTGGATTCTTACTGCCACAGACTATTTCACAAAATGGATTGAAGTTGTACCAAGCAGGCAAGCTAATGATTTTGTCATTATTAAATTTCTTGAAAATAATATCTTGTCTCATTTTGGATGTCCTAGAAAGATTATAACTGACAATGTAGTTGCTTTCTGATATAAGAAGCTCATAGACTTTTGCAACCAGTATCATAATGGTTTGGTTCATTCCACAGCTTATTACCCTTAGGGAAATGGGCTGGCAGAGTCATCCAATAAGACCCTGGTGAACATTATTAAGAAGACTTTGCAAGAAAACAAAAAATCATGGCATAAAAAGTTGGTTTTGGCACTATGGTTCAGCAGAATGACCATGAAGAGGTCAATTGGTATGTCACCATATTAGCTGGTCTATGGCACTGAAGCAGTTTTTCCTACTTCCTTAGGAGTTCCTGTCATGAAATTGCTACAAGAGATGCAAGCCGAGACGAATGACTCCCAAAGAAGGATAAACCAGATGATCCACTTGCAGCAGTCCAGAGAAGAAGTATACAACAAGACTCAGGTTGTCTAAGAAAGCACTAAAACTATCTTTGACAAAAGAACTAAAGAGGATGACTTTGAGCTAGGTGACTTGGTTCTGAGATGGGATGCCCGAAATGAAGATAAGGGGAAGCATGGTAAATTCAACAGTCTATGGAAGGGACCTTACATGATTCAAGCATTCAGAGGAAATAATCCCTTCTTGCTCAACAACAGTGATGGGACAAATCTGCCAGGAGGACCTGTAAATGGCAGAATGTTGAAGCACTATTCACCTCCTCAGTAGGGACCTGCAGTCACACTTTCCATTGTACAAACCATTTTCATTTTGCTTACAAGTTTTTGAGTGAAATAACTTTGATCAGATGGTTGAAGCCCGCAGAGAAGGCCCTAAGCCACTGAATATTTTCTTCCAGTTTTCAAAAATAAAACCAATCAAGCAACAAAGTCAACTATGGAGAAATTTTTTTCAAAACATCAAGAATCAGGATTCTTGGCACTTCACAAGGAGAGTACCATCCCCAGGTGGAGCCGTTGTTATAACCCTATAATTTATAAGATCAACTGGTGA
>JASDQU010029475.1:26305-41969 GCA_032191745.1 Picea mariana | reverse complement strand
TTGTAAAAAATATTTTTCTTTAATATCATGATACAACAATCAACAACATAGTGACTATTATGTTTACTAACGTGTTCTTCTAAATCATGATTTTTTTGCCTTCATAAGTACGTTAAAGGTCTTTTACATATCCATAATGACTAGTAAATGATATAAGAATCATGATTTTTTTGCCTTCATAAGTATGTTAAAGGTCTTTTATATATCCATAATGACCAGTAAATGATAGAAGAATCCGCCAATGATGTTGGATCTCACTAACTTGGGACTTGGGAACAATGCATGAATATACATAGTGAATAAAATGTATTTATGTGATATCAAGTGGGGTTTTGTTTCTTTAAATGCATAGTTTGGACAAAGGTGAAGTGTTCCATACTTGTTTATAAGTAGTGAGGAGTACCCAGGTAAATGTACATGGCAATTAGGGAATGATTTATAATGATTAAAAAAAATGTTATATAATTAGGGAATGATTTATAATGATTAAAAAAAATGTTTTCCCTTTTGGTCGAATTTGTTTAATGGAAGTAGTGTTTGGCCATTACACTTGCACATTAAATCTATAACCATAATCTTAATCTCAATAATATTAAATCTATAACCATAATCTTAATCTCAATAATCTCAATGGGAGGTGGCCTAATTTTTAAAAGAAAAATAGGGTAAATGGTGTACACTCAATTGTAAAATTATTTATTATAAATGGTTTATAGATTTACTTGATTTTATTTTTAAGTTTTTTTTAAGGAATATTAGAATCCTAGAGTTCATAGTCATTACAATTACTAAGTTTTTTTTGGAATATTAGAATCCTAGGGTCCATAGAGTTCATAGTCATTACAATTACTAAAGTAACAAAGGTGTTCAAGTTGACTTCCTTTTCTTTCTAGAACAAAAATTTTACAATGTTAAAGTTGTTAAATAGAATAATAGAGATTTTGAAAGTAAAATGATATTATTTGAAGTTGGATTACTATTTAAGATATAATTTTATTTTAAATAGGATGATAAATATGTTAATGATGATGGAATTTAAAAATATGTGTTGGTTTTATATTTTGTATGGATAAAAAATTTAATAACAATACACTAATTATTTGACTAAGTTAAATAAATATAACTATTCTTATAATTGTAATAGTTATATATAATAAGGATTAAGTCTATATTATTATATTAGTTAGTAATATATTAATATGATGATGATAACTATGGTTAACTTCCATTGAGACCAAATTTAATTAATAAAAATAATTATAAAGTTTTCAATTGAATATCACTTGAATTTAATTTAAATTGTTTTGGGATGAATTAATTTTATTTTAAATAGGATGATAAAGATGTCAATGATGATGGAATTTAAAAATATGTGTTGGTTTTTTATCTTGTGTGGACAAAAAAAATAATAACAATACACTAATTATTTGACTAAGTTAAATAAATATAACTATTTTTATAATTTTAATAGTTATATATAATAATGATTAAGTCTATATTATTATATTAGTTAGTAATATATTAATATGATGATGATAATGATGATTCACATTCATTGAGACGAAATTTAATTAATAAAAGTAATTATAAAGTTGTCAATTGAATATCACTTGAATTTAATTTAAGTTGTTTTGGGATGAAATGTATTTTTAACAATTAAATTGTATTCTTATAAATGCAATTAAATTTTATCAATTTTCTTTATAAGTGAAGCTTATATATAATAACTATTATTAATAATAATTTATTAAGAAAACAAAATCAAAAATAAACTTTAGAGTGGCGACATGAGGAAGGTCCAAATTTCACAAAGCTAGAGCGGAAACCATTTTGACCTGAATTTTAAAAACCTTATTTAAGAATAATTATAAAAATAATAGTTAATAAATTATTAAGAATATTTTGTTTGTCATTATTCTTTACATTATAGTGCAAGGCCTTGATCACTCCTCACTATCTTAAAAATCTTCAATTAGAATGTAATTCCATGGATATTTTTAGTGAAGCTTAATTTTACCTATGGCCATGTTCAAAATAAATACTCACTTATAAAGATGTATCAAAGTTATGAAATAATTATTTTGGCTAAATATCTCTATATTCTAGGTCCTATTACAATATAGGAACATTAATCCTTCATATTACACCCATCTTTAATAATGCCCCTTAACCCTATCTACAATAAATGACTCATTTTGTAAAGACAAAACACATCTATGAAATTACCTTTTTGGAAAAACATGTTAAAACTATAGCACCATCCCTTCTACTAAGTAATCCTCCATCCTTGGCTCCATAGGAAATAAACACTCCCATTGGGAGCCCATCTAATATAAAAGACACCATCTTATTAAAAAACATTATTTGTGAATATGCTTGAGAGCTATGAAATCCTACTATAAAAGACTTCCTTGTGAATATGCTTGGAAGCTATGAAATCCTCCCCTTAGGGGAGACAATCTAAAACCATGAAATTATTCATTCTTCTAAGAAACCCACCATCCTTAGCATTAAAGGACTCCCTTGCACACATGTCTATTCCACAAAAGCATAACATGGCACTTGAACAAATTAAACATTAATGGAACAATAATAGCATTTAGATTATAAGCTAAGTTTAATTGTGTATGTAGCAAATCAAACTATCTTTTGGAATGTCTTTTTATTCTATTTATTTTTGTGGAAATTTTCAAATTTCAAATTTAAAATGTTGAAATTGTTATTTCAATGAAAATAGATATTAACAAATTCATTTGTAATATGAAAAATGGTTAAGTTTCAATTTTTCACTATAAAAATTGTGATTTTTCAGATTTGAGTTCTTTGTTTACAATACTTCATTTTCATTTTTACAAGACAAATACATGTTCATAATAATGTTTTTAAAAAAAATGAAAAATAATAATAATAATAATTTAAAAGAATCAATTTTAAAAGAAAATTAAATATATAGATGTTAATCATAATATTTTCTTTAAATTATCAAGTTTTCAAAAAATTAATACAAACAAATATATATTAATAATATTTAAAAAAAATATATATATATATATATATTAAAAAAAAATTAATTTTAGAAGATAATTAAACAAATACATGTTAATCATAAAAAAAAATTTAAATCATCAATTTTCAAAAAATTTAAAACAAACCAATATATAGTATTGATATTTCAAAAAAATAGAATATATTAATAATATTTAAAATAAAATAAAATAATTTTTAAGATGGTTCCAAATTAATAATAAGTTATTCTACCATGTGAGAAAGTTTAAAAAAATAGAATGGGTATGGGTATGGAATATATTTAGAAGTTGATGGTAACTGGAACTCTGTTCTACAATGTCTCAGGAGTTGTGTTGGTTTGCTTCAGTAGTCTTTCAGTTGTGCATGTAGATGATGCTTGGGAGAGGGTAAACTCCTTCCGAGAGTTTTTGTACTCTTGATTGGAGATGGAATTTGAGTGAGCTTATTTGCCAAAGTACCATTTTCTTTGCTTCAACTTGAGATGTGTTTCACAAAATGTAGATTAAAGATGGGCAACCTGGCGATGTAGCCAAAACGGATACTCAGAGCTGGGGATTTGTAGGTGGTGTTAAGAAAGGTGCTTATCATCAAGAAAGGGAAGATGTATTGAGGTGAAAGAGAGCCCACAAGCACATAGCATTTAGTATTTGTGGCCAGGGCATTTTGATAGATATTCATAAACTAACATAATTATACAATTTAAATTAAAGTGGTTAATATACACAGTTGGATAGAATTTAATTTATTTACTTATATCCACCACCATAAACACTGAATGATTACATACTCAATTTAAAATAGCTTCTTCCCATAAATGAATAAAATAGAGCTCTTCATGATATATCGTTTCCTGATTTTAACCTATGAAAAAAAAATAAAAAATAAAAACATTAACACTTCATCATCTCTATCATTGCACCAGCTTTAAATGATTTAACTATAACATGATAGTAATTCCATGGATGTTCATGACAATTCTTCCACACGAACATTACATATGAAAATGCATGTTGTTGAATCAATGTCTCGAGTATTTAAAGGAAGACCACGCAAACTCGATATCCAAAGGAAATTGTGAAACAATTTATATTGGATTTAGAATAGATTAAACAAACAGCGGGGATGGAACATGCTTCTCGCTTTTGGTGTTGTTAGTTTGTTTTTATTCCTCGCAGGGATGGAACTGGCTACTCGCTTTTGGTGTTGTTAGTTTGTTTTCTTCCTCGCAGGGATGGAACAGGCTGCTCGCTTTTGGTGTTGTTAGTTTTTTTTGTTCCTCGCTTTTGATGAACTATAGCATGTGGAGAAAAACTAATGAAAAAAGAAAAAAGAAAAAAAAAAACATTTTTGATATCTTGCCTACCAAGATAAACGTAAATTTAATATGTTATACCATATAGTTTTAGGTACGCTAACTCATGGTTTTTAACTACAAAGTGTTTTTAACTGCAAAGTTTGTCCTGTCAGTAGATAGGGTTCATTTATACTATAGCCTTACTCTTCTAGTTACCCAGAAAGTAGGCCTAGTAAGCTTCCCCATTACACTACTTCCCATGAATCTTCATGTCTTCATAGTGTTATCCCCAATTTCATGGGATAACTAGGAGATCATGTCTCGAGGCCCACAGGTCCTAGACATGGAGTATCGAGAGCAGGATTGACCTGACCATGGCCCTAGAGGGCCCATCCTTTTCTTCTTTCATCAGATTCATCTTGTCAGCAGCAACAACATCCATCACCATCGTCTTGGTCTTGTATCGGAGAAGTCTCTTGCTCCATGAGGTAATTAATCCAGGTATCATGGTATGTGTCACTTTTCATCATTATAACCTTTGGATATATGCATCTAATTCCTTTTATCTCTAACGACTACTTGGATCTTACATTAACCCACTTGACCATGATTGGGGAGATTGACAGAGTGTCCTAGCAAGCCTGTACCCATGGGTTTTGGTTTGCCACCGAGGGGATTTATGAAGAGCCATCATATGCTCCCATCATACTGCCACTTTTTCATCTTATCTCCCGCTCATTTATCCCATTCCCGTCGTTCAGGCATTGGATTGACCTGTTTGTAGGTTTGCACCTTATCTTGTGGGAAGAAGGGGCTAAAGGCCCAAAAGGTAAAAGTAGCTGGTAAAAGATAAAAGCCTAGAAATAAAACCTCGAGATGCCTCGCCCAGGGATCCCCGAGAAGATAATAAAAAGCCTCTCAGCAAGAACAAGAGGGACCCGGAAAATAATAAACAAGACCTAGCCAAGAGGATAGGGGGTCTCATCATGAGCCAGCCTATTAGGTTCATGGGTACCTAACAGTATGACATTTTCATTATCTGGTTACCAGGCCAGGGTAGTGACCTTTGGTTGCATGGCCAAGGGAAAGGGGGTCTCATCACGAGCCAACCTTCTCATCTCTGTGAAAGTACTTGTGGGTAACACTGTCAGCTCTGGTCACCATGCCAAGGCAGTGTCCTCTAGTTAGACCTTGAATAAAAAGAAAAAGAAGAAGAAAAGCAAATAAAGAAAGAATAAAGGCAAGAATAGGCTTGGAAAAATTGCATCCATGACGGGTACAGCTTGCCTTCTACAAAGGCACCCACAGATAACATTATGCATCCCTGTCTCTCACTCTACCCACTTTTCTGGACATCCCTTAGCCACATCACCTCGTTTACATGGCTTGGATGGAACCTTCCTCACAAGTTCCCATCTCTTATGGATACTAGCCCAATAGGATGTCTTGTCCTTTTCTTCAACCTTGTATTGTGGAATTTTGTAATGTCTTTGAGCTATTGAATGATGTATCAGGGTTTTCATGCATATGTTTGATAAATATTAATGATGAAATGTAATTGGCATTTCTATGATCCCTGTGACTAATGAGCCCATGGAGGATGTAGTTTTTTATGTTCAGGACCATGCCCGACGGACAGGTACCACTTGGACCGGTACACATGGGGAGATGATTACTTCGGACCTCCATGGGGTTGAAGAGACCATCAAATGGTTGTTGAGACCCCATCAGAGGAGCAGAGACAGGATAGTGTTTGACCAAGCTTTTGCACCTGAGAAGAAGAGGACGTTTCACCAAAGGCACTTTGGCAGAGCTTGACCTAGGGGAAATGACCCCTTTTCAGTGGAACATTGGCCTTGGAAGACTCAGAGCATCCCCATCCTTACCATGACGTCATCCAGCTTCATGGTCATTCTTGGAGGTAGACTGGGCAGCAGTGGCACATGTGGCATGTTGGAGAGGCCCCTAGGGGGTCAACGTTTTGCTCCTGGATGCCTCATCTACCCTAAAAGGGGTTAACGCCTCCCTTGAAGGGGCTTTTACCTTTATTACAGCTCAATTAGGGTTTTAATTTGACAATTTAATGTAAAAACGGTATGATTTTGGTTTAAAGCCTTGTCGGCTATTTTTTATGACCTAAAATTAATTAAAGGTCATTGATACAGTATATATTGAGGAGTTTTATCCTCATTTTGACATAACACATCACTCACTCTCCTAGTGAGGTCTGATTTTTGCGCCCTATTAGAGTTATTGGCTATTTTGAGGAAGGCGCACTTGTTTGGAGAGGAGATTTTTGGCAATTTATGGTGTTTTTCTTGAAGGAAGGTTTATAACTAGGGTTTGCATGCTATTTTCTTGGTGATTTGTAAGTATTTTTCTGCAAAAATTCTTGATTGAATGGTTGTAGTTTAATTTCTTGCATTTATTTATAAATATTCTTGAATCAAAACCCTAGGGGACAAACACACAAGTAGGTCGTTGTCTCATGTCCCCTGATAGAAAAACCTTTTAGCCATTGAAGAAGAAGAAGAGAGCCTAGCTATTTCTAAACTCTTTCTTTCCTCTTCTGTTAAGCTAGCCATACCTTTAAACTTCAAGAGGAAGAGGACGTCCCAGGCCTAGGTTATCTACACATAGGGCCGTTTTTCTTTTAGGGTTTGATGAAAGAGCCTTTCCCTTACAACACTCTCCCTCTTTAAACTCTCTTGTCTTGATTTTACTTGTCTTTGAGCTAGTTGATTTTCGAGAAGGAGGAGAGAGCATTAGGCCTTGCTTAAGCAACACCAGAGTGAGCCTCTCTCCCCTAGGGTTCTGTCTTTAAGGCCCTGCTATTGCAGCACCTTGAAACCTTTCCCTCTTGTCCTTTGAATCTCATCCCCTTCAACTTGTGTCTCCTTCACCTTTTGACTCCATAACCCTAGGCACTGATCTTTAGCCTCCAACGTTGAAGTGAAAGTGATTAAAACAACTCTCAAACTCTTATAAATTGAAACCCTAACTAACTATTAACCCTGAAAAAGATGATGTCACACTTGGTTATTTCATCTTGACGCAACATTTTTTTACATTAAGCAATTGGATGGTGTTTTAAGCATTTATTGAATGAGGGATTGATTGGATACATTGATTGCTATAACATCTTGGTATTTATTGATGAATTGATATTATTTCATTGTTGTATTAATAAACATTGATCTCGTCAATATCTATTGCTTATATATTGATATCAGATAGTTATATGAAGTACTAACCCTTTGAATCATAGCCTGCATGTATTAGGTTGTTGTTGCATTGTTCCGGGCAGGTGATCTCATTTGGGCCTACACTTCATTATTGGTTGTTTATCCCGACTATCTGCTCTTGGTGGTGACCTGTGAAGAGGGAATTTCACTTTGACCTTTATACTTTAGCCTCTTCAAAACTCCAAGTTACCGGGGACATCTCCCTTGGGCCTAACCTCCCTAAAGAGAAAGAACCTCCCCATCGTAGTGACTTTGGGTGGGATAGGTACTGTTACGCCAGTTTGGCCTTCTACTTCATAGCCAATTGACCTAGCTACAAATTGTGCGATAACATTTTGGCACCATTGTCGGGGAACACTAAGTCAATTCTCCTCAAACGACAAATTTTTTCAATAAGCCTTGCCTCAGAGACCTTTTCTCACAAGCTTACCTAGCGACTCCACTAGGGTGTTTTTCCCCTTTTCTTTGGTAGTTTCAAGTAAATTGTCTGGCGACTCAACAAACTAAAAGGAGATTCAATAATCCTCCTTTGTCTTTCAGAAGGAAGCCTCCCTTGAACTCTCCTTTTGTCAAATCACTTTTCGGGAAGAGCCTTCCTTTAAGAATCATGTCTAACTCTCAGACCGCTACTACGAACCCAGCCAACAATCAAAGACAATGGTCATCTACCCTTTTCAGGCCATTAGACATGTCAGCCATACCAGGCTACCCTAGGCAGATGCCACCCAAGTATGAAAAGCAGTTGCCTAAATTCACCGGTACTAATGCAATCAGTGCCAAAGAGCATATGAGCAACTTTTGGGCATTCTTTCAGCTTCACCCCATCAGTGATGATGCTGAAGATTTGGTCATGAAGTTGTTCTCTGCTACTGTCTATGATGCTTCAAGGCAGCGGTACCTAAGCCTCCCCGATGAAAGCATCAAGACCATGGATAGACTTGAAGAGGCCTTTCTCAAAAGATGGAGTATTAAAGAAGACCCTAATATGCTTCTCACACGACTAAATAGCCTTGCTAAGTATGAAAATGAGTCCATTCGGGAGTTTCACACCAAATTCGAGACATTGCTACAAAGAATTCTTGCAAGCCATCACCCGAAAGATGACTACCTTGTCCATATTTACACCAGATCTTTCAATGGCCAACTAGGGTATCTTCTTAGAGAAAAAAAACACCAGTCCATTCAAGAAGCCCAAGAGCTCGCTACCAAGATAGAAGGGAACCTCCTTTCATCTAAAATTGAGCCTTTTGCTAACCCAAGGGGGAGAATAGACGCTAAGCAGAAAATAGTACACAATGTTGAGCCTACTTCAAATCTATGTACCAGTATCAACAAGCTACAAGCCTCCATGGATGGTGTCATAAAGAATCAAGAGGAAATGATGAGAAGGATTGTCAGACTTGAAAAGTCTCAGATCCAAGAACCCAAGGCCCCGTACAAAGGACAATTCCAGAAAGGGAGCCAACTTTACAAACCAAAGAATGAGCATGAAGTTTCAAATACCTTGGCCCCTACAAACATTGTTGATGAAAATCCATGGTGCGATGTTAGGTGGCTCCCTTGAGATGGACCTCACATTTTTGTGATTACCTTTGAAAAAAGGAACGGTGGGACGTCTACTCAATGTGCCAATAACTGGGGACCATGTGTAGGATATCATTCATCCCATTAATAATGACAAAGCACAGAATGAGATGATACAAAATCTTCAGAAATATTCTCTAGAAGACATGCCCTTTGCAACAGAGGAAGAATTTGATCAAATCGAATGGCCCAAGAAAGAACAATACCAACAACTCCTAAATGAATTCAAGAACAAAGAAATTGGGACGGTAAAGATATTAAAGAAACATGAAGATTATGTACAGATCCACCCATCTCAACAAGAAGTTTTTACAGCAAAAGCCCACCCACCTCCCTCAGTACAATACACCAGGGTTGTTTAGGGAACAACCAAATACAAAGTAAGAAAGTATAAGGAGGGAGATATGGTATGGATGTGGGATACCCAAAAAGGAGAGCCAACTAATGTAAAAGGAAGCACATAGTCATGGCTCGGACCTTTCAAAGTTGGAATGGAATCAGTTGATAACTTATACTACTTATCCACTTTAGAAGGAACAAGGAACCCATTACCTATCAGTGGGCACCTCCTTAAACCCCACCAAGGTGGGGGGACCTGAATTCATAGGTAAGTAGGAGTTCTTTATGTATTATACAATTTTCATTTCATGTTAGTTTTCTTTCACATTTGCATATTGATTGTTTTATTTCAGTTTGTATATATATGTCTATATATGCTGGGGTGGCATTACCACCCCATTTTTGTTACTGATGCCCCTATCAAGTTGAGAAGGTCTACATATTATGCCAAATATGTTGAGGTTCTCATGTGCTCTATAGTGAGAACATGTCCTTGAGTTGGATCCAAATGTTATCCCCGATTTCATGGGATAACTAGGAGATCATATCTCGAGGTCCACAGGTCCTAGACATGGAGTACCGAGAGAAGGATTGACCTGAGCATGGCCCTAGAGGGCCCATCCTTTTCTTCTTTCATCAAATTCATCTTGTCAGCAGTAGCAGCATCCATCACCATCGTCTTGGTCTTGTATCGGAGAAGGCTCTTGCTCCATGAGGTAATTAATCCAGGTATCATGGTATGTGTCACTTTTCATCATTATAACCTTTGGATATATGCATCTAATTCCTTTTATCTCTGACGACTACTTCGATCTTACATTAACCCACTTGACCATGATTGGGGAGATTGACAGGGTGTCCTAGCAAGCATGTACCCATGGGTTTTGGTTTGCCACTGGGGGGATTTCTGAAGAGACATCGTCCGCTCCCATCATACTACCACTTTTTCATCTTATCTCCCACTCATTTATCCCATTCCCCTCGTCCGGGCATTGGATTGACCTATTTGTAGGTTTGCACCTTATCTTGTGGGAAGAAGGGGCTAAAGGCCCAGAAGGTAAAAGCAGTTGGTAAAAGATAAAAGCCTAGAAATAAAACCTCAAGATGCCTCACTCAGGGATCCCCGAGAAGGCAATAAAAAGCCTCTCATCAAGAACAAGAGGGACCTGGAAAATAATAAACAAGACCTAGCCAAGAGGATAGGGGGTCTCATCATGAGCCAACCTATTAGGTTCATGGGTACCTAACAGTATGACATTGCCATTATCTGGTTACCATGCCAAGGCAGTGACCTTTGGTTTCATGGCCAAGGGAAAAGGGGTCTCATCACGAACCAGCCTTCTCATCTCTGTGAAAGTACTTGTGGGTAACATTGTTAGCTCTGGTCACCATCCCAAGGTAGTTTCCTCTAGTTAGACCTTGAATAAAAGAAAAAGAAGAAGAAAAGAAAATAAAGAAAGAATAAAGGCAAGAACGGGCTTGGAAAAATTGCATCCATGACGGGTACAGCTCGCCTTCTACAAAGGCACCCAAATATAACATTATGCATCCCTATCTCTCACTCTACCCACTTGTCTGGACATCCCTTAGCCACATCACCTCATTTACATGGCTTGGATGGAACCTTCCTAGGAACTTCCTGTCTCTTGTGGATACTAGCCAAATAGGATGTCTTGTCCTTTTCTTCGATCTTGTATTATGGATTTTTGTAATGTCTTTGAGCTGTTGAACGATGTATCAGGGTTTTTATGCATATGTTTGATAAATATTAATGATGAAAAGTGATTGGCATTGCTATGATCCTTGTGACTAATGATCCCATGGAGGGCATAGTTTTTGATGTGCAGGACCATGCCCGACGAACAGGTACCACTTGGACAGGTACATATGGGGAGATGACTAGTTCGAACCTCCATGGGGCTGAAGAGCCCATCAGATGGTTGTTGAGACCCCGTCATAGGGGCAGAGACAAGACAATGTTTGATGAAGGTTTTTCACCTGAGAAGAAGAGGATGTTTCACCAGAGGCACTTTGGCAAAGCCCGGCCTAGGGGGAATGACCCCTTTTCAGTGGAACGTTGGCCTTAGAAGGCTCAGAGCATCCCCGTCCTTACCATGATGTCATCCAGCTTCATGGTCATTCTTGGAGGTAGACTGGGCAGCAGTGGCATGTGTGGCATGTTGGAGAGGCCCCTGGGGGATCAACGTTTTGCTCTTGGATGCCTCATCTACCCTAAAAGGGGCTAATGCCTCCCTTGAAGGGGATTTTACCTTTATTACAGCTCAGTTAGGGTTTTAATTTGACAATTTAATGTAAAAACAATATGATTTTGGTTTAAACTTGTCGGTTATTTTTTATGACCTAAAATTAATTAAATGTCATTGATACAGTATATATTGAGGAGTTTTATCCTCATTTTTACATAACACATCACTCACTCTCCTAGTGAGGTCTGATTTTTGAGCCCTATTAGGGTTATTGGCTATTTTGAGGAAGGCGCACTTGTTTGGAGAGGAGATTTTTGGCAATTTATGGTGTTTTTCTTGAAGGAAGGTTTACAACTAGGGTTTGCATGCTATTTTCTTGGTGATTTGTAAGTATTTTTCTGCAAAACTTCTTGATTGAATGGTTGTAGTTTAATTTCTTGCATTTATTTATAAATATTGTTGAATCAAAACCCTAGGGGACAAACACACAAGTAGGTCATTGTCTCATGTCCCCTAATAGAAAAACCTTTTAGCCATTGAAGAAGAAGAAGAGATCCTAGCCATTGCTACACTCTTTCTTTCCTCTTCCCTTAAGCTAGTCGTACCTTTAAACTTCAAGAGGAAGAGGATGTCCTAGGCCTAGGTTATCTACACCTAGGGTCATTTTTATTTTAGGGTTTGATGAAAGAGCCTTGCCCTTGCAACACTCTCCCTCTTTAAACTCTCTTGTCTTGATTTTACTTGTCTTTGAGCTAGTTGATTACCGAGAAGGAGGAGAGAGCACGAGGCCTTGCTTAAGAAAGACCGGAGTGAGCCTCTCTCCCCTAGGGTTCTATCTTTAAGGTCGTGCTATTGTAGCACCTTGAAACCTTTCCCTATTATCCTTTGAATCTCATCCCCTTCAACTTGTGTCTCCTTCACCTTTTGACTCCATAACCCTAGGCACTGATCTTTAGCCTCCAACGTTGAAGTGAAAGTGATTAAAACAACACTCAAACTCTTATAAATTGAAACCCTAACTAACTATTAACCCTGAAAAATCCGACATCACACTTGGTTATTTCATCTTGACGCAACATTTTTTTACATTAAGCAATTGGATGGTGTTTTAAGCATTTATTGAATGAGGGATTGATTGGATACATTGATTGCTATAACATCTTGGTATTTATTGATGAATTGATATTATCTCATTGTTGTATTAATAAACATTGATCTCGTCAATATCTATTGCTTATATATTGATATCAGATAGTTATATGAAGTACTAACCCTTTGAATCATAGCCTGCATGTATTAGTCTATTGTTGCTTTGTTCCGGGCGGGTGTTCTCATTTGGGCCTACACTTCACTATTGGTTGTTTAGCCCGACTATCTGCTCTTGGTGGTGACCTGTGAAGAGGGAAATTCACTTTGACCTTTATACTTTAGCCTCTTCAAAACTCCACGTTACTGGGGACATCTCCCCTGGTCCTAACCTCCCTAAAGATAAAGAACCTCCCCATCGTGGTGACATTGGGTGGGATAGGTTCCCGTTACACCAGTTTGGCCTTCTACTTCATAGCCACTTGACCTAGCTACAAACTATGCGATAACACATAGACAGTGTTCTTGCAGCAAGAAAGTGTTTCAACAGATCTACACAATGACACAATGGAGTGGCACATGTGAAAAGAGCCAAGTTAGTAGCCCAAAACTTTGACACTTTTCATATGTATGTAAAATCCTATTTAGTATTTTCATTTGAAAGGAATTGTTCCGTGAGGAAAAAGAAAGGAAAGAAGAGGCCTATTTTCATTTGAAAAAAATTGTTCCATGAGGACAAAAAAAGGAAAGAAGAGGAATAGAACATGGTATAAGTGCAATCAGACCATGTGTTCATTCTGAACCCTACATTGGTAATGTTGAATTGCCTTATGCGTTGTGATTTGTTTACCAGGACTGGATGTTGGACTCGATCCTGGAATGCAGTAAATATGTTTTTCACTAGAGGGAGATGTGAGTATGGTGAAGATCTGAGCATCAAGTCGTCTATTGGTGCCGAATTTCTGAAAGGTATTCCTGAAAAGTTTAGTTAGGTAAGAGATGAATTTGAGTATAAATTTGTGAAGGATAGGGAGGGATTTCCCATTGTGATTTTTGTTGGCAGCAAACCATATTTGAGGGGGTTTGGGCACAGGGATGAAAGAAAATATGTGGGATTGACTAAAAAGGAAAGGGCATAGAAGAATAAGAAGAATAATGTTGAATTTGAAGATCTAGTTCATGAGCATGAGGACAGTGGTGCAAATATAGGGAGAGTAGTGCATGAGTTTGAAGGAATTTATGAGACTCATACTATAGATAGGCACGTTGTTGTTGGTATCAGAGACCAAAACAAACAAGAGTATGTATATGATATCGAGGAGAACTCTTGGAGCACTGGAATTCATGAGCTATGGAACTTGATGTATATTTTCAAGGTACAGAAGTCTGATAGATCTGATGCAAAACTGGAACATAAAAACTTTTGATGTCAACATTAATCCAACTAGGCGTACTACTCTAACCAAATAAGAATCCCAATTCACTACTCATTATACCATAACTACTACAGGCAAGATAACAAAAATTGATCAAATCTACTATCCACAGAAGAAAATTGTCAGAACAATTGAGTAACACACCTGATTCATAGCAATTGTGTAAATCTTCTCTTCAAACTGCAAAGAAAAAAAATTTAGTTCACTCATGACATTTGCACCAGTCTGTAGCATGTGTCTTTGAATATTGTCCATTATGTGAATTCAAGTCGATCATTAACCATTCGTACAAGCTAGAGGAAATGAATAAGCTAATCGCTTGGATTATGCCTAACAAAAAATCCTTGAACCTCATAATTTTTGGTATGAAACAATTTAGCTGACCAAAAACTTGACCCCAAAACTTCTTGCATTATAACAATAACACTCATCCACTCAAGCTAAACCAATATGTTGAAATTATTATTTATATCTATTACTTCAATAACTTATTTAATAAACTTTTTATTATAATAAAATAAATTAAACTCAAAACTTAACAAAAAAATATATTAGTTATAACTACTCATTAGTTAATAAACTTTTTTATTATAATTAAAAAAATTAAATTAATTTTACATGGAAAAAATAAATAGAATAGTAAAATAGAAATATGCAGAAAAATAAAATATCAAAATACCATGTGAAGATGACGACGATAACGAAGAATAGTGGTGGAGACGCGTACATGTGAACAAATAATACGACGACACATACGCGTATAAAGCACCCATAACAACCAATAAGATCTTTGAAATTAAAAACCAATAAGATCTTTGGAATTGGGAGTTTTTGCAACTCATCTCCAACACTATTCCCTTATTCTCCTCAGAGAAGCTTTGATAGTCGAGGTTGGGGTTTCTTAGTCTCTTTACCAATCTGATCCAGAGATCAATTCCCATCCTCCACACTTTATTATTAGAGCTATGCAATATACCAATCCCAGCGGAACCCCAATACAATAAATGCATGCAATGGCTGCCCAGCGCGTCCAAGCTCGGATGAAACTGAACTATATGCAACATTAAGGAACAAATCATTCTAATTTCACTGCCCTCCCCCGGATCCATGCTAAAACAAATTTCTAAAAGCTATGAATAGATTGTGTGTACTCAACTACCACCGCCACTGTCGCTGTGTGGAAGATGTCACTCAAGTATTAAAAGCACACATCAATGATAAATATGTCCATCAATAATAAATACGTATAATTTGTATTTGCATCTATATTCCATAGTAGTGCTTTTTATCGTTCCTCTTTTTAGGTTTGATTAGTATTTTTTGTTCCATGGATAAATGAGGAATCATATTGTGTTTCTTTTTAATAGTTAGTGATATAGATTGGATCATTATATAACTTTTCATTTATCTTGATGTTTTTAGAGTGGAAAAAATTTGAGGAATCAG